>LDKF01000432.1:123956-147773 GCA_001026735.1 Rotylenchulus reniformis
AGTCGGCCACTGGGAGTGGGCCGGAACAGCACACCAACCATTGCGCAACGGATGCAAAGGTCGGGAACGAGGGAACCCGAGTGTTCATGCTATCCTCAAGCGAGGGGAAACTCTCGGGAGGTGGCGAATGCTCGGTGGTCGGTCGAGAGTGGGTTTCAACCGGGCCCAGCACCCACTCAAGGCCGGGCCAAGGGACTTGGTCACCGGAAACGGTGGTACCGATCCAGGTCACCCTCAGAACCCTAACTTCCCTAGCCTCCTGGGCTTTGGACGGGACCCCGACATCTTTTTCATTGTTTACTAAGTGATATTATTTTGTTATTATTCGGTTTTGTGCTCATTATTTTTTTAATGCCGATTTTTGGGAGGGGGGGGGCGGTAGAGCACATTTTTAAGTATTTTTAAAAGAAAAGATAAAAGATCGTTTAAACACTATAAATCCAACCAATGTACCCTACCCCGCCTCAAATAACTGGCTAGTTTTTGACCAGCTGACAGACCCCGTGGATGGTGTTGAAAACGCTGTCCTCCGTGAGATAGTACTTATTGATCACCGCTCCGATGCCCATGTTCAGTATCAGATGGGCCTGGTGAGCCTGGCAAGGAAGGTATATAGGACATAAAAAAGAAAAGCAATGAATCAAACTTGTTCTGCATAGAGCGGCATCACGATCAGAGGCACTCCGGCACATAGACCCTCCCGTACGCTAAAAAGAGTTTGCAGATCAAATTGGGAAAAATTGTTTATAAATCAGGTTCTACAGTTGTTTTTAAAGATTAAGAATTCCGATCCTTTATTCATCTATTCAATGTGAATCCCTCAACAAATTCCGCTTTTCTGAAACTTTTCAGTCGTCCGCTCTATTCTTAACTCCCATTCATCAAGTTTACCTCTTCAATCCTCCATGGGTGATGAAGGCGCGCGTATTCGGATGTGCCAATAGCTGAGTTTGGGGCGCCCATTTGGTCAACAGAACATTTGGGGCCAAATTGGCCACGGGGGGCCCATCATAGGTGAAAACGACGCGGAAGGGGGCGAGGCGCCGGAAAGCGCCAAATAGGGCATTCAGGACCCGGGCCGGGGCCAGTTCCCAGTCCGGATAGGTGCCGAAGGCGACGAGAATGGTGCCCGGGGAGGAGGGATCGGCGACGAAGCGGGCAAATTCGTCCGGAAGGGGGCCAGACGAGGGCGAAGTGCAATGGGAACCCAGGTGCAACATCTCCGGTCCTTCTGGAAAATTCAAATGGAAATGGAATAATTAGGTATATAGCACAAAAAATAAAAAATAATAATAAAAAATAGAGTGTTGTTAGATTAAATTACCAGCCATCGGCCAGCCGAGACGATCAATGGAATCCGAGAAATGGAGAGAGACGTGTGAAAATAGCTCATGCCAAGTGAATTTTGGCACTCCGAAGTTGGCAATGTTCGGCATCATGTGTTGTTCAGCTTAACTTGTTCATGTTTGTTATGACTCTTTATTTCTTTCTTACTGAACCAGTTCAGCAGAATATGTTCAGCAAAGTTCTCATAAAAGGCATGAAGGCGGTGAGTGAAGTAGGAAGGGTGGTAGACATCGTCGGAGTCAGAAGGAATGTAAGGACAAAACGGCACTCGGTACACCCAATTGCGGCCTAAATTCACACAAATGCATTGAGTAATTTGTGAATTTAACCTAAGATTAGCCTAAATTCTTGAAATTTTCTCACCTACAAGGTTGGGATATTTTAAAGAAGGCAAAGGCGCGTTTAATTCGAAGAGAGTTAAAATATTTAGAAAAAAACCAATATTGGCAGTCTCGATTATGCAATGCTATCAAGAAAGCATTTTCATCAAGAAATCCTTTTTAAGTTCCGACAAATGATTCGAAATGACTTGTCGCGCGAATAGACTCGGCGGACAGCAAAGTCTGCGCGGCAGTGGCATAGACGACTACACGGGGTGGTGGAGCATTGCCAGGCCATCGCTGTTTGAGGGTGGCCAGAAAGAAGCCGAAGGGCCACATCAGATTGTCGATCACGATCAGATCCCAGTCCTCGTTGATCAGATCCGTCATCTGCGAATGTTTACATTAAGAAACTATTAAAAAAATAGGGAAAATATGGTAGATCCTTTTTAAAATATAGTTGGTATAAAATAGGGTTGGTCGGGATCGGGATCCCGGCCGGGATCCCGAAGTTTCGGGATCGGGATTTTTGATCCCGATCCCGAAATTGCCGATCCCGATCCCGAACGCGGGATCCCGAATCCCGAAATTCAAGATTTCAATCCCGGCCGGGATCCCGAAAATTTTTTTGTTTTTTAATTGAATCGTATTTTTTGCTTTTTAATTTGACCAATCGTCTTATGTTTGAAAATTTTATATCGCAACGCCAAAAACATGTTATCTCTACGATAATATTGTCTTTTTCTTTTCACTTTTTCGTGAGGGAGGGGGTCGATTGAATCTCCACGATTGAATCTCCACGATTGAGTCTCCGTTGTTTTTGGCTCGTTTGAGACCTTGTCTAATAAATTTTCAAAAGAAAAATTTTCGATGCGAAATTTTCTGAACAACTTGTGAAATTTTCTGAGCAACATGAGGCCTCCGAAGTCTTTTTTGAAACCCAAGGTTTGTGAAAAATTTTTTTAAAAACTCGAGGCCTCTGAAATTTTTTTATACACTCGAGGCCTCTGAAATTTTTTTGAAAACTACAAGCCTGTGAAATTTTTTGATAAACCAAAGCTTGTGATTTTTTTTGAAAACCCTAGGGTCTAAGAAATTTTTTTGAAATACCTTATACCTAAGAAAATTTTTTGAAAAACTCGAGGCCCCTGAAATTTTTTGAAAAACCTTAGGCCTAAGAAAATGATTTTAAAAAAAGGATAAAATATTGGTCATTAAAGCAAATTTGGACAAATTGATGATGGGTCCTTCCACGCTATTTGAAAAGGAAGAGAAAGACGATGAAGAAGATGATAATGAATGTTTTTTTAAATGATTATGTTATTTTGAAGAATTTTTGAATTTTTCTTTAAAAAATTTACATTTTTAAGCGATTTTTTGAAAATCCCGAAAAAAATCTCGGGATTTCGGGATAATCCCGATCCCGAAATTTGCAACCGGGATATCCCGATCCCGATCCCGAATTTTGAAAATCGGGATCCGGATCAGGATCGACTCCGGCAAATCCCGATCCCGAAAATCGGCCGGGATCCCGATCCCGTACAACCCTAGTATAAAATATTGTATGTACTTTAAATTAGAAATTGCCTTTTCTGAATGGTTGAGCATCAAGATTCCAAGCCGTTTGTCTTCGACAAATGTGCATTCGGGAAGAGTGACGGAGGAATCGGTTTTATTCCAGAAAAAATCCGCAAAATCGACACGGCCCTGGGAAAACGGCAATATTAAGAAATGTTTAAAGATATCATAAACCTAATTGCGTGAAACCATATCTACTATTCTCAAAAACTCAAAGAAACAAAAAATACCAACAAAATGAATCGATATTTTCTTAGGATCTTTAAAATTTGTTTTTTAAATAATCTTCGATCCCTAATTAATATACACACATTGTATTGCTATTTATTCTCTACCTGGGGATCATCGATATCCTGGGGAAGGGTGGCACGGATGTGCCTGACCAAGGGGGACCGATCACTTTGGTGGATGGTGTCCAGCACGGAGACAGAGTGCCCGTGCCGGGACAACCTTAATGAAGGGCATAAGCTTTCATTTTGGCAAAATTAATCAAAATAATTAATTAATTAATTTTCTGAAATTAAAAACACACATCTTGTCCATATTGAGGTGTTTTTTTTGCCAATTTTATTATAAATTTAATGGACAACTTCTCCATCAGAGGCAGCATCGAGCCGAAATGACTGCCACGATCGTGGTAGAAGGTGAACAAAATTTTTGCCCCAATGGACGAGTGGAAGCAGAGAAGCAGAAAAGACAGAGAATGGCACAAATGCATCATTAGGGCACCCAGACCAATAAATTAAACCATTTAAATGTGAGCAGTTTTCCATAAGAAAAACCATTTAGTGCAGGAAAATGATGCTCATTTTTACAGGTAAAAAGTACCTCGTTTCATAAATAATGTATAAATTGAAATTTTGACCAAAAATGACAAAATTATGCTCTTAAACACCAAAAATTGTCCGATAAAACTAAAATAGAATTAAAAATTGTTCCAAACAAAATTCCAAACAGAAAGCATTTTTGATTTCAAAGGATGAGTGTCAAAACTTCAACGAGCATATAACTTTTAGTTTAGAAAGGAAATGACAAAAATCCGTCATCTCAATCACGGCTAAAATTTTATTTCTCTTTCTAATATTGTTTTTCGGATAAAATAAAAATCTTCAATTTATTTTTTTTTGCGGATAAATATTCTTCCAAGTTTTATAAGTAATTATGACATATTTTAAGCTTTTTTTGCATTATTTTTTCCAAATGTGCAAAGAGAAGTACACAGAAAAGAAGAAAAATTGTTCTCCTACTAGAAATGGCGGAAAATGTTTTAGGGACACATCCTTTGGCGAGAAGGAAAATCCAATTAAGCCAGCAAAGACTGAATTCCACGAAAAATGCGGAAAAATGTGCCAGAAGAAATAATGTAAAAATTGAAAAAAAAATAAACAAAGCCAATCAATCTCCACGGAGAGTCAAATAAATGATCGATCGGAATGAATGGAACTCAACTTTTAACTTTGCCTATTTTATCAGTTAAATCGGCTATTGGCGAGGAAAATCGATGATCCATTTAGACAAAGAATTGAAGGAAGAAAGGGCGAGAAAAAATAAAATGGAATTGACTCTTCGAGCGAATCGAATTTTTTTTATGAAAAAAACCCTCAGAAGTTCCCTTAATTTTTGACGATTCCCGATATTTCTAGTGGAAAAGTTTTGTAAATTTGTTTAGTCTTTTCAGTCAGCCCATTTATTCGGAAATTATTATTTGGCCACAGAATTAAAATAAAAGGGCCTAGCCCAAGTTTAACCACCCGCGGGGGTTTTAGGACCCAAGGAATTCGAATTCGAAGCTTGCATCAGGTTTACCTCATGGTAAGTTGCACCAGTGTCTTTGCAAAAGTTCTTAAAACTTTTAATTTCTCCATAAAAATCTTGTTCTCAAATAAAATGATTAATTTTAAAAAGAATTTGGCAAATTTTAATATTTTCCCGTGATATAGCGAAATTTATTCATAAATCGCGAAATTTATTCATAAATCGCAAAATGAGTAATTTTCTAATAAAATAGTCTTAATTGTTAAATTTTTCTCCTTTACTCTATCAGAGCCATTGTTATGCCCGATCCCAAATTGACGAAGTAAATAAGTTTATTTAGTCAATAAAAAAGGGAATACAATTTGGGCGGAAAATTACACTCTCAAGCCCCTCGGTTATAACCCTCGCTTTATACTTTCACTTAACCCCACCTGTCACCCCCTTTCTTAGTACTGTTTCCTCCCCTTCCCAGATGTCATTGATTAGCTATCCCGTCCGATGGATGGGTCAACAATACGTGTGATCATTGGAACGGTTCCCACCCGAACACCTCCCCTTTTAAAAGGGTTCATCCTTCCATCCTTCTATTCCTTCTGCACATCCTTAGCCGGGCGAGTACCTCCGCGGTGGTCGGCGGTTCCGCTCAGGGTTCCGTCGTTGTTCCTGGGCTGGAGGCGAAGCATCTCTTTCCACCACGGGTGCCAGCTGCTGCTGAACGACCACTTCGGGCTCGGGTGCACGTTCCGGTGCGATTGCTGGTTCCTTGGCCACTGGCAGTCCGAAGTCCTCGTAGAACACGTCCAGCTGCTCCCGGTCCGTCTCGTCGGTGTGCCGCTCCAACAGCTGGTTGGCATGGAACCTACCTGTAGAACCATCCGGGAATTCGACGTCGTACATCACCCCGCGGCAGTCGGACACAGTGCCAGGACGCCAAGGCTGTGACAGTCGATGTCGCGCGAAGACTTTGGCTTCCAGCTCAAAGCTTCGCGGCTTTGCTCCATGTCGTCGATTGAACTGCCGCTCCATGGCTTCGTTTCGCACCACCAGATGTCGGGGTTTCGGCCGAAGCAGGTCCAAAGTTGTGCGGGGCCTCCTTCCGAGGAATACTTCCGCGGGACTTCTGCTATCCGGTAATGAGTCGCATGGCGTCGTCCGGTAGGTAGCCAAGAAAGTGTCCAGCACATGCGCTGCCCCCTCCCCTTTTAATTTCCGGCATGTCCGCTTGAACGTGTCGACAAAGCGTTCAGCTTGTCCGTTGGACATCGGATTGTAGGGCGCCGAGAACAGGTGATCAATGCCGTTGGACGCTGTGAATTCCTTGAAATCGTTAGACGTAAACTGCGTTCCGTTGTCGCTGACCAGCGTTTCAGGAATTCCGTGACGGGCGAACAGGTACCGAAATTTGTCGATGGTCGCTACGGACCCAGTGGAATTCATGGCGAAAATTTCCGGCCATTTCGAGAACGAGTCCACGACCACAAGGTACATTTTCCCGAAGAAAGGTCCAGCGTAGTCCATGTGCACTCTCTTCCAAGGGCCATCCGCTTTCGGCCATGAGTGAAGCTCGGTCTTCACCGGCTGCTTTGCTTCTGCGGCACATGGGGCACAGGCTCTTACCATATCCTCGATCTGCTGATCTATCTTCGGCCAATACACATGTTGCCGCGCCAAGCTCTTCATCCGTTTCATTCCTGGATGTCCTTTGTGCAACAGCTGGAGTACTTCCGCGCGAAGTGCTTCAGGCACAACCACTCTGTCAACGAACAGCAGACATCCGTCGACGATGGTGAGCTCATTTTGGCGTCGGTGAAATACGACGATGTCCTCTGACATTGCTTTCTTCTGTGGCCACTGCGTCCGGATGCACTTTATCACCGCTTGGATCGTCTCATCCTGCTCCGAGGCCTTGACCAGATCTGCGAAAGTGATGGGCAACTGAGTCAAAGCAGCGTTCAACGACGGCTGTTCTGAAATCGCAGTCAAATTTGCCACGATGATGTCATCTTCTGGATTCGGCGTCTTTGCGATCAGTCGCGACAGAGCGTCCGCCTGACCAAAATCCAAGGTGTTTTGGTACTCGATTTCGAAGTCGTAGGCCAAGAGTGTCAACGCCCAACGCTGCAAGCGATTGGCTGAGCAAGCCTTGATCCCTTTCTTGCTGCCAAAAATGGTCAGCAGCGGCTTGTGATCCGTTTGCAACACAAAGTGCCTCCCGTAGAGGTACTTGTGGAACCTCTTCACTGCATAGATCAGCGCCAGTCCCTCCTTTTCGATCTGGGAATAGTTCTTCTCCGCAGGAGACAGGGAACATGACTGCTTCATGCTTCCATCAGCATATCGGTGAGAAATCACGGCCCCGATCCCATGCTCCGATGCGTCGGCGGACACGATGATCTCCTGCGATGGGTCGTAATGGGCAAGCAGCTGGTCGGAGTTCAGAAGGTTGATGATCTTCTCAAACGCTTCCTGACACTTCGGTGACCAGGCCCAGACCACATCCTGCTTGAGCAAGTCGTCCAAAGGCTGGCGGATGAACCTCATGTTCTTCACGAACTGTTGATAATGGTTTATCATCCCCAGAAAAGAACGCAGTGTGGACACATCCGTTGGCACAGGCATATCCGAAATAGCCTGGATTTTGGCTGGATCCGGCCTTCTTCCGTCCTTGCTGACGATGAAGCCAAGATATCTGATCTGGCTCTGAAAGAAGGAACATTTCTCTGGTTTCACCCGGAATCCAAATTGGTCGATTCGCCGGAAGACTTCTTCCAAGTGCTTCCTATGCTCTTCTGGATCTTTGCTGACGACAATGACGTCATCCAGATATGCAAAAGCGAACGACAGTCCTGCCAACATGTTGTCCATAATTGACTGGAAAATCCCTGGAGCCGACTTGACTCCGAAGGGCAGTCGTTGATACTGGTAATTGCCGAGATGAGTGGCTATCGTACACAACTCCTTGCTTTTCTCGTCCAGTTCAACTTGCAAATATGCGTCCCGCAGATCGATTTGCGTAAAGACGCGGCCACCGCTGAACGCGGCCACCGCCACCAAGAATTTCCGCTGAAGTTCACCAATTACTTCAGTCCCAGCCGAGGATTCCGACTTCTTGATCTGGTTGACCCTCAAAGCGGCGGCCACACTCATGCGGACATCCTGCATTAGCCCGAATGCATCCAGCATGTCAATCCCCAGTAGGTTTAAAGACCCTTTTTTGCACACGTAAAATTGCCCTTCATGCGACTTTCCTCCAAATTCGAATGTCGCATATCCCCGGCCAAGCAGTGTACAGGTGGAACCGTCGTGGTACCTCGCTTGCTCTTCGAATGGGTCCAATTTTGGCTTTCCAATGAGCCGGTGCGCATCCTCATTGATGACAGTCACCTCGGCACCCGAGTCAAGCACGAACTGCACTGCTTTCCCATTCAATTTGACCGGAATCTCGATGAGTTTGTTCAGCTTGTTAACCGAGTTAACAAGAACTCCACCGAGCAAAATGGTGTTCACTTTCTTTCCTCCCTTCCCAGCATTCCTCTTCAGCCATTCGTGGTGTTTCGCACACTGCGACTCGAGATGTCCCGTCTTGGTGCACTTTCGGCAAACCGTTTTCACATGGGGACACTCCGTGGGCCGATGGGAATCCTTTCCACATCGCCAACACCCGATCCGCTGAGCTGGGCTACTTTTTGTTCCGTTTGGCTTCGGCTGACCTCTCTTGTTCACCGCCAAGACCTTCTTCGGCACTTTCTGCTGCTCGAGAATGTTTGCCTCTGCAATGGTCGACATGTACATCTGGAGGTCCTCGACCACTCCATCGTACTTCACGTTGTCACCATCGGCCGCCAGCTTGGCCAAAATGCGCTTGCGGAGGTTGGAATCATTGGCATTTTTCAGCGCAGTGAGCAGCATCAGGCAGTTAAACTGCTCTTCTTTGAGTTTCTTGAACTCAAAATCTCGCAGCAGCTTCTTGTGCCGGTTGATGAATGTCCGCAAATCCTCGGACGGGTCCTTTGACGCGCGCAGACACTCATATCGATCGATCCAGATCGATTGTGGTTTGGCGAACAAGGCTTTCANCCTAGCAAAGGTTTTTCTGTCGCCTAGACAGGGGCAAGGGTGTTGTGTGTGGACGATCTGAATAAGTGTTGCCTAAACACTTAAACAGAAACACAAAATCCGGATGAAAGATGCGGCGAAGTTGAAAAATGTAGATTTGAGCTGCGATGGGCCAGGTGACGAAATTCGATGATTCACTGCTGAAAATCAGCAACCCCAAAAATTTTTCAAACCCACTTTTGAAGTCGCCGAACAAATCCAATTCTGCTTGGGCGTCGCCAATTGTTATGCCCGATCCCAAATTGACGAAGTAAATAAATAAGTTTATTTAGTCAATAAAAAAGGGAATACAATTTGGGCGGAAAATATGTGAGAGTTCGGGGAGCCAATATTGGGAGCGAAATATGAAAGTGAATTGGGGTGGACAGTGGGGGAAAGAATCATGACAAAGGAGGGGAAGGGTCTACAGTAACTAATCGATAGGGCAGGGATGGATGGGTCAACAATACGTGTGATCATTGGAACGGTTCCCACCCGAACAGCCATCCTCCTGAATTTTTTCTGGCATAAACCTCGATTCCACTCAAATTATTCCAACTCAAAGAAAGAATTTTTAATTTAAAAAGGTGAGAAAGTAAACGCGAGTAGGTAATAAATGCTAGGTTATTTTTGAATTTTTCCTAACTTGTTTTTTAAACAATTTGCCATCTTTTTCGAGAGATGAGCTGACACCAATCCATTAATTATTGTGCTTTATAATCAATTGAAATCCATAAATTGATTTTTACGCAACTCGAAAATCAATCCACTCCATAATTTTCTCATATTCGAAATTAAACTGCCATTTCATCCAATAAATTCTTCCATGAAATCATAATTTTTTTTTAGCATTTATAATAATAATTCAATAATTGACTTGTGAGCAAAAATGATTATGTCCAATTACTCATTTTTATTTTGCTTAATTCTTTTACAAATTATCAAACTTTCGCTCTGTGCACCACCCGCCGTTGATGACACAATTTTCGGTAATTTATGCAGCAATTAGTCTTTTTTTATTGTTTCTTATTTTTAATTTTCAGTTTTAATTAAAATTTTTTATTTTTAGACACTTTCATTAGATGTTTATGGAATAAGAAATTCATATAAACCTATTATTTCCCTTATCAGAAAGCAGAAACTCATCTCTTTGCAAATATTTTTGTCAACTTTTGGGTATTTTATATTCAATTAAAAAGGTTTCTCGGATTTTGTAGGTCCTATATTGCCAGTTGTATGTGGGTTAGTTATTAAGTCTATTAATTCCCTCAGGCATCAATCTGGCCAATCTCCAACAAGACTATCTGCGTGTTCTGTTTGATGATGAACTTTCCTACGGGGACCGAGGCCATCTCTATTTGGTGCTCAATGCCATCCAAGTGCATTTGGTCATTGAGAAGAGTTTGGCCGAATTGGCGGATAATTTTGAGGGGAAAGGGACAGATTTATTGGTCAAAAAGTACGGGAAAATGAGGGGGCCAGTGGAGCCCAGTTTTGTGTGCAAACTGTGGAATTTTGCCGAAATGTTGGAATCTTTGAAGAACATTTTTGGGCGACAGCAGGAAGATCAGCTCGACACTGTTCAGACCCATTCAGAACCCTGGAGGTTTGTCAAAATATCAGAAAATATGCCATATATTAATTAGTCCGTATTACTAAAAAGTGTAAAACAGATATCTGTTCTTTGTACCTCCTAGCAACGATCAATTTTGTGAGTTTCTGGATGTGCCGAACTTTCCTGAAAATCCGGAAGAACAACCAGCCTGGGCATGGGTCTTCTTCAAATTTGTGTCTGAGCTGAATTTGAAATATTTCCGTGGGTTATTAGAGGCTGAAAACGGGAAGGACTTTGATCGGTGGTTTGGGTTCGCCGAAGGACTTGCCGAAGGCTCTTCTGCTAGTGTAATAGAGGTAATATACAAATATATATGTGAAAATTGGGTATGAAAATTCCATTTTCTAAAAGAATGAATTGGTGACCAAATTACGAAGAGTGGGCACGGCGGACGAATTTGTGGCGCTGAGAAGGATGAAGAGATGGATGACGCCAGCACTGCTGAACAGGGAGGACATGGCGGAGCTAGAGATGAGCCATCCGATGTTTTTGGGCATTGGTATTAAAATATGGAATATATACAAAGTTCTCATAAATTTGTAGAGCACATATCGGTAAGTAAAAATACCCAACTTATTAGAAAAATATATATCAATATTACATTAAAAGTTGAGTAATTTTTTCTTTGACAGATGTAATTGAGGAATCGATGTCGCAGGAACTGTTACGGGAGTTGTTCGAATCATCCCTGGAATCTGACAAAATGGTGATCAGTCAGCTGAGGCTGGAAGTTTCCATTTGGTACGCAAAAGTTTGGACATTCTTCACTGGAGCAGAGGAACAAAGTGCGCGAGACAAAGAAAAGTTGCGCGAGTTGTGGCCAGAATTGCAGGAGTTGCTGGACAAGTTGCCCGAATTGCACAAGGACCCATACGGATTCGAACAAGACACACTCGGAAGATTGCACGATTATCTTGGGAAATTGCAAAATGAATTATTGGGGGAGGGAAAAGATCGGATGTACTCGGCGAGGAGGCACGCACTGATGATGAAGATCCCGAGGATGGTGGCGGTGATGTACGAGTCGGACCCGGAATTCAGGACCATGTTCCAGGAGAACAAAGAATCACGGGAAAAATTGCGAAAATTGATCGAATTTGGCACTGAGCATGATCAGGATCAAGATCAGCAGAGAATATTTTTGGTGCCGGACAATTTTTGGAATCTTTTTAAAGGCAAGGCAAATACCATATTCTCTCCAAAATACCTTCCTTCAGGGGGGCTTATTTTAGAGAGAATACGGTAATTATTATAAATACACAAAAGAGAAAAAAAGAATTTCGGAAAAAATATTTTCACCCTAAATAAAATAATTTATCATTTACAGAAAAAATTACAATCAGATTCATCCCTAAATCGTATGATCAATGTCCCAACAAAAATATGACAATTGCCGATTTGAAGACAACAGATAGTGACGAAATGTCAAAAGGTATTTGTGCAATTGCGAGTAAATTTTTGCTTTTACATATTTCCGACACTTCAATATTGGCTTGATTTTTCTATTTTACAAAGAATTGAAAAAAAAATATATATTTTTTATTTACTATCATTATTCAAGTTTAAAATTACCATAAAGTATGAATTTGAATTATAACAATGCTTTATTCATAGCAGCAAAAATTTATTATTAAAAATTCATTTTTATAAATCCCTACCCCACAGATACCGATGCCTATCTTTTGATGTCTTTTTACCTTAAACTCCTGAAGAGCGTTGACAATCCAGAATCTTTGAACACTGGGTCGATGATGGAGATTCGCAAGAAAACGGAAGTGTTGTCCATCATCTGGTACTACAAGGAAACCATCCGGGTTCTGTTCGAATTTGCGGATTCGATAGAGGACAAAAGCGATAAGTTCAAGGTCAAGCAAGATCACTGACAAATACATATATTGCTCTAATATTTATCTAAAATAACAAGGATGGGACACGATTATATATGAACTTTAAATTTATTATCAGCGTAAAAAAGCTGGAGAATTCCGAATCTTCTCTCACCGAATTTACAGTGTCTGTTAATACTCCCCTCACTTTTCCTTTTTTTCTCGCTGCGAAAAGATAAAATAAAAGAGAAAATCATTCGCTTCATAAAATCTCCGGCGCCCAACTTTTAGTTGTAGATGTTTCTCTAAAAATTCTTCACAAATAGCTAATTATCAAGTTTGTTCGAATCATATGCAATTTTTATTTTTGCTCAAGGATTTTATGGATATTCTGAGCCCGAGGGACTTCGGGCAGATGCTCCAGGATTCGGAGCAGCAATTTACCAAATTCTGCGAAGTGTATCTCTTTGCACAAAATCTGACCCGTATCAGGACATTCAATAGAAACGAAAAGTGGAAAAATCATGTGGAAAAACTGATGGGCTCCAATCTGAGCATGCTCTTCGATGAGGTAAGTTAATATTAAAAAAAATATGAATAAATTTTACAGTTTCAAACATACATTAACAAGGATGGTAAAGGGGGGGGGCAAAATTTTGGGCCTCCGAGGGGGTCAATCGCCGATCGCAGGCCCCAAAGTTGACCCCCTTGTTAATGTATGGTTTCAAATAATTATCGTAAAACTTGGAAATTTAGGGTTTTTAAAGACTATTAAATGTGTTTGTTCCCTGTTAATTTTTCAGCATCTGATTCTAATCGAAGGATGGGACAGTGTGGACTATTCGGATGTGGAAGTGGCCAAAAAATTGCTGCAAAAGTTCTACGATGATCCCTTGAAAATGCAAAGGATCCAATTTTTTGCTCTGAAACAATTGACCAAAAGGTTCAAACAATTGCAACATTTGTTCTGTCATGGGATCCCAACTGTGGCGGATGTTGTGACGGTGAAGGAAAGGTTACGGTGGCTGGTGGGCGAAAGGGTGCTGGACGCACTGGACTCGTCCTTTCCCGAGATCATGCATTACGGTAGGGATAGGGACCAAATAAATTTATGATGATTAATATGCAAAATTGATATGCAAAAAGTGTCGATTATTTTTAACTTTAATTAGTGTAGTAATGTGCATTATTCAGCCTCTAAATAATTTGTATAACAAACACTTGGTATTCCCCACAAATTTTTCTTGTTTCTTTTAAAGAACACCTGGACATCGGCATCCACCGATTGACCTTCCTAACCCAGATGATGTACAAAACTGGCCAAGTGATGGGCGAGTGTTACGAGGCACGCATTGGCATTCCGCCAATTTTGAGAAAGATCCTTAAATTTGAACAAAAAATTGCTGAAAATGGGTACAATTTGCCGTTGGAAATGTGCCAAAATTTGCTGAAAAAGATTGTCCAAATGAAGGAGGAAGTGTATCCGAATCTTGGAAGAAGTTTGGAATATTATCGAAAGGCATTGTGCCAATTTTGGAATTTGGAAAAATGGATTGAACACATCGTCAAAAAGCCCCAAAATGCGTAGGTTATTTTTAAAAATTAAAAACATTTGATTTTTGAACTTTAAAATTGTATAAAAATTAAAAAAGATTTTTTTTAGAAATAAATTTAAAAAAACCGATAATACATTACTTATTTTTTGTATCCAAAATTTTATTTATTATTATTATTTTTTAATCATCGATAAAATGAAAAATGGGCGTGGATTGAATTGCTTTGAATCAATCATTTTATGAAGCTTTCATTGAAAAAAACAAAAGAACACAGGAGAAAAAGTTACCTATATAGAAGGATCATAAGTGAAAACTTTCTCGTAATGAAATCAGAGAGCTAAAAATATGAGATTTCTGCGCCGATTTTACTTATATATATCATTCCGCATAGAAAGAATTTTTAAAAATTAAAAACATTTGATTTTTGAACTTTAAAATTGTTTTAGATTGGTAGAAATTGATTGTAGCATTGAGCGAAATATCAAAAAGGTCCTTTTTGCGTATAGAATCGAACGGAAAAACGAAAATTTTGCATTTCTGGAAATTTCGCTGGGCGTTGGCAAAGAATTCGGAGAGAAACTGATCACTATACCGGGCATAAAGTCGCGCATCAAAAAGTTCCTAAACCTCCCTGCAATGTTTGTAGAATTGGTGAAAAAGGATAAAACTTTAGCAGACATGGAAGGTTTTTGGCAAAATTATTTAATGATCAAAGTGAAATTATTTAAATTTCGTTAAAATTTTATTTTTCTAATAATTATTCATCTAACAAATGTTCATCAATTCTTTTAGTGTCGACTAATGAAAAATTGTTGCAATCTCATTACACCGAAGCGCTGTTTTCCCCAGCCGATCAGACACTAAAAAGGCGAGAAGGTGAGTTGAAGGCGGATGCAATTGCGTTCATCCGATGGATGGACCAACGTTTTGCGATGCCCGCCCCGGACATCGCCATTTTGGTAAGGCGTCTTGACAACGTTTGGACATCCGAAATGCGGAAAATTCACCTGAATCTTTACGACCAATTATCCGATGAAACCGATCTGCGCGAGTTGGAGACGCTGGGGCACCAAATGAGCAAAGTGTACACGACGAGCAAGGAATTTGTGGGAAAAGTGATGGAGAGGAAGAAGCTGAAAACCGAAAAAATAATTGGCAAAGAGTGGAAAAAATTGGTGAATCAGAGATTGGAAGAATTTTGGAAAGATAAATTGAATGAAAAAGATGGCGAAGAAGGACAAGAGCAGGATGGGGAAACAGATGATCAGGCGGAGTTGAACAGAAAATTCAGGGAATGGATGGGGGAGTTGCATTACCAAACACTGAAGAAATTGGTCAAAAAGGAGGATCAGCAGAATTTTAGGGAAGAACTAAGGAAAGGTAAGGAATAAGAATGGACTTGTGGAGGTTAATACCATAGGAGGAATCACTTATTAAGTGGATGAGAATTTTATTTTTAGCAATTTTATATAATATCACAATTTCATAAAATCAGGCAGGTACAAAACCTGCTCTCGGGAGATAATAAAAACGCCAAAAAAATTTTTGTTCGCAGTATTTTGATCTGTCTTCAAAGAACCATTTACAACAAGAGCTAAGATTGATTTGTGACTTATATCGTTTAGTCTGACATGATTCTCAATTTTTCCCCATCCTCTAGTCCTTTATTTCGTTTTTAAACCTATATGCCAAAAAATTCCTTTCAAAAGTCATTCATTATAAAATATTTAGGCTTTGCGGTTCCCGAGACAGTTGAAAGACTTTTTAATCTGCTGAATAATACTGACAAGGGTCTGGAAATTCTTCAAATAATGGGACTTGAGGAATCTTATAAAGGGAAGGAAGAACAACAACAATCACCAAATGATGTTAAAATTGATAAGGGAAAAAGGGCGAAAAAGAAAAGAAAAGCAAAAAAGAGCCAAAACAATAAGGAGGAAGAAATTGGGGAGGGAAGTGGTCAAGTTGATGAAGGAGTAACAGAAGCAGAAGGAGATATCAATGATAGGAAAGAAGAGATTGAGGAAAAAGTGGATGAAAAGAAAGAAAGAACTGGGGAAAGAAGTCATGTAGATGAAGAAGTAACAGAAGCAGAAGGAGATGTCCATGATAGGAAAGAAGGGATTGAGGAAGAAATGGTTGATAAGAAAGAAGGAAATGGGGAAGAAGAAGACATATATGGTAAGGAGATAAAAGAGAATAAAAACAATGGGCAAGAAAATAATAAGTTAATGGAAGTAATTAATAAGAAAATCCTGCTGGAAAAAGCCGACGATAAAAAAAGAATCACAGAAGGGGATAAAAATGATAGAGAAGAAGTAAAGGTGGAAGAAAAAGAAGAAGAAGAAGGGGAAGAAAGAAAAGTGAGAACAATCCATATAGAAGAAGAAATGGAGGGATCGAAGGGAAAAGAAACAAATCAAAATGAAACAAGAAAAGAAGAACTTGGCAAGGATAAGGAACCCAACGACAAGCAAAATGACAATAACGCAAAAGCAGTTGAGAGTTCATCGGAGTCATATACAGACAAAACTAACACATATTCTGAGGATTCTGGACAAGTGTCGAACAAGCATAAAGATAATGACCATTCCAAGGAAATTGATTCTATTGAAAAGGAGCAAAAGCCAAACAGGATCACTTCAATTGATTCAAGTTCCAAAGGGAATATTTTTAGAGAAAAAGAGCAAATGGAAATTCAAACGAATAAATGGGTAAAAACGGAAGTTGGAGATGAAATGGGACTCATGTCCAGTCCAAAGGTTAACAGTTCAAAAATCTCTGACACTGAAAGGATATCGGGAAAGAACATATTTGATCCAAGTGAACCAGAGGAAACGGATCTTGATTACAACGAAATTGAGGGAATCAGGGTTGGCTATTTTGCCGAAGATTCATTCCTTTCACTGAAATATGGCGAATTAGTTGGTATTTTGACCATGTACAATTTCACGAATAATATGACGAAAAGAAGATCTGCGTTCCTTGATTTGATGGAGAATGAAGAGGAGGAGACTGAAGAAGCCGAAACTGATCAGAAAGCAAAAACTCTAATCAAACTGCTGGATATTGGCATTTGTGCCAACGAGATTGGACACCGATTGGAAGGGATCAAAGATCAAATGGACCATATGGAAGGGATCAAAGATCAAAGTGCACAGTTGAAAGATTTCAGACGAGAATGGGAGAGCATCGGGCAGATCAAGCTGAGTAGGGAAACACGTTGGACTGAATTGGAGAGGAATTTATATGAATTATTGAAACGGATCACAGAAACGATGGAGAAGACGGGTAAAGGAGAGATCCATGGTGACAAAGAAGTACGAGACAGTGTGAAAAAAGGGGAAAGACAGACTGCTAGAGAAATGAATGAGATGAAGACACAATTGCACCTCAAAAAGTTGGCCATTTCCTTTGGAAATTTGTATGGAATTTGGAAGATTTTAACTAAGGCCCAACAGAAAATGATCATTTCAAAGATATTTGGTAAAGAGAACTGTGATCAGCAGACAAACATTTTTGAGCAACTCGAAGCAAAATTGGAAGAACGGAAATAGAATTAAAAAATAAATATAGTTTTTTACCTAAAATCCTTAAAATTTTAATTTGTAATTGTTGGATGGCAAATTAATATAAAGCAATTTTTGATTTTATATATGCCATCGAGAGTTTAGTGTTCCGAATAATGAGTTAGTTGATCGACCGAGAAAGATTCATCAAAAATTGTTTTGGAATAGGATCTTCTTATATTTCAACCGTTAAAAGAAAAAAATAAATAGAATAAAATCGCTTCTTAGATGGAATAAAGTCCCGAATGTATGTATAAAAAATATTCATAATCTATTTTATTCATTTTGAAGGAAATTTGGCATCAGCCTTAATTTAATAAATCATTTTATAAATGTTGCCAGTTGCCATCTTTAATTATATTTTTCATTTTATTTTCATCAAATAAGAAGTTCATTGGAAGATTAACTTATACCGTAGGAATTTTATTTCCGTCCACGTTTATAGAAACATTTTCTCCCATTTGCGATGCATCTATTCCGGAAAAAATCCATCAATAGAAAATGTTCCAGCAATTTTAAGCTTTTACTTTTAATTATAATTAAATCGTAAATTTGTGAAGCAATCTGAATGAGATGAAATAATAATTCTTGAATAACATTTGAATATCACATTTATTTAATCATAAAGATCACATCAAATTTTTTTAATCCAAATTGACTAATGATAATCCTGAAAAATATATTAATAATTAATCACACTGATATATATACATACTACTCCATTCTATCCATCCATTTTACTCTCCAATATTGGTATTTACATTGATATTTCATGCCATTATACAATTAATCAATAAAAGTAATTAAAATGTATATTTATTTTAATATATATCTTCCCAAAGCAAGATATGAATCATAATTCAATAAAATTATTAATATAGGTAATTTAAAACAGATTCAAACTTAAAATGTTGAATTTAATTTTATTTTTCTATGGCGTTATTGCTATGACGATCCAGGAGGAACAATCCTTGAATGGTGTTTTTAATTAAATAAACTATTTATTACACATAAAAGATGAATTTTTTACTCACATTCAGATGCCCAATTTACATCCAGGGTATCGGATTATGTCCCACCAGAGATTGACATATTATTGGCTCCATTAGGTTGCTCCAAATTACAAATTAATTGATTAATTATGTTGCTAAATGTTTTTTATTTCACAGAATCCCGCATAAAGGTTAATTCTGGAGAAGCCAAAAAGTTCCGAAGCATCTTTCACATTCATATGGCTGTGTTGGCTGGATACCAATATGGACTTTCTCCGGAGCAGGTGACAGCGATCAAATCATAAAATGAATAATCATAAGATTAAGCTTCTGATGCATTTGGCGATCGACAGTGGCAAGTTAATTGTGGACATGGTTGACGACCAAGTTGCTGAACCCGAATCTAAAATTGGCGATGAATTGAAGGGATTTTTGAAAGAAATGTCGGAACGGTGTGAAAATGTGATCCCATCAGATTTGGGATCCGAGGTAAAATCGAATAAATTTGCTCAAAAATTGATATTATTTACAAATAATAAAGTTTTGTATTAAAACTCAATTAAATACATAAAATACATATTTTTGGATTATTCAGATTGAACGGATTACGGTTCGGAATCTGTGCAATACTGGGATCCTTTTTGCACTTTCATTGAAAATTATTAACAAATTGCACGATTTGGACTTGCAACATTGGCAGGAATTGAAGCAGCACAGGGAGGCGAAAACACAAGCAAAACACAAAAAACAGCAACAAAAAACAACAAATAGAGAGGGAACATCACGGGCACAAAGACACGGGCAAAAACACAAACATGGAACACAACATGGACAAAAACACAGAGCAAAACAACATCCACCTGAAGAAAAACACGAAACACAAAAACAAACACATGAACACGGAACACAACAAGAACAAATAAACGATGGACTTGCTCAAGTAACACTAATAAACAAACAAAATGGAAACGAACCTGAAACACAACAACAAGAAAACATGGACGTGCAAGGGAGTGTAATAAATGAGTAAGAACATCAAAGCTTTTTGCATTTTTTATAAAAATAAATTATAAATGAATGGATTTTTGAATCCAATTTCTCGATTTTGGCAAAAAAATTATATTTATAAAAATGCTTTTAAGAACTCAAATGTCTGCAAATGCCAATTCTGATGGCCCAGAATCGGATTCGGGTGAAAGTGAAATTAATGAGGAAGATAGAGAATGCTTTCGGCTATTTAGTAGGGAAAATTTTGTTTTTTTTTATTTTTAAAATTTATTCTATATGTAGAAGAAATTAATGCGCCATCTTCATCGGATGAAGAAGATAACGATGATAGTGACGATGAAGTGAGTTAATCATAGATATGATAAAAAAACATAAAAATATCCCCAATTGATCATTGATGAGCTCCATCTAGGAGGGATTTTCTGTTCTAGTCCAACTTTACGAACACTTTAACAACTTGCACAATGGTCAACGGAACTCCGAAAATGTTCTGATGAATTGGGAAGCAACCCGGGATTTTGCAGTTGCCAATATCATCACGACTCCCGAGGTAAAAAAATCAATTACGAATTTATAACATAAGTTATTTTTATAATAATATTTTTAAAGAATTTCCTTAATTTCTGAAGCTTGCAAGCATTGTTTCGGCATTTCATAAACAAAACTTTTTGGATTTTGTTTCCTCCAGCATAGATGTTGAAGATGGCCAAGAGTAAGTTGAACGATGAAAAGATGGTAGATCAGTGATGATGAGATACAGAGACGAGGCGTTACATATGATGATTGATATGTGATATTATTCCAGGCTTTTTCGATTTTTATTTTATCTTACACATCTATGTAAGAAGTATTGAGTTTTCTCAGAATTAGTAACATAAAAAATGACTGGTCAACGTATTCCATTTTTTTAATCTTGATTAGGGAAAGCAGTCAAATTTTTTATAAAGAAATCATAATTAAATTTAAAAATGAAGTTATGTTCATGATTTCAAATTATTTATTTTATTTAATTTTTAGACAAACAAAATAAACCCATTAAATTCAGGCGAATTCAATTTTTGCCATAAAATGCACTCCATCCCCTCCTCCCCAAACTTCTCCTTCTCACGACAATCCCTTCCGTCCCCTCCCCTTCACCATCCAATTTTCCTCTTTACTTACGATTTGTCGGCGCCACAGAACATTTTGTAAAAGGCAACAGTGTTGGCTGATGCCCATGATGGGGATGGTCAGCGGAAGACAAATGGGGCGTAAAATGTAGGAACGAACCCCGAAGGGATGGAAGGATGTTGTGGATGGTGATGAGAGGAACATACAAATACACAATGTACACAGTGTACACACATCCAGAAGATCACGAAGGCACCAAGTTTTTTCAGGATTTTTTTCCGGTTTTTCTATTATTTCATCGATAAATATCATATTAAGTTCTCCTTATTTTATGGTGTCAATAAGTATACAAAATGTCCTCAAATATTATATGTACCATTGTCCATCTTTATATTTTTGAATACTTTTTTATTTTTATATTTGCATTTTATTAAAAAAATAATTGGGTAAATTCCCTCAAAGTCCTTCAGAGTCCTTTTTTGTTCATTTCACGTTTTTGCTCCAAATTCAAATCCATTCAATTCCCATCCGCCCCCCCCCAAATGCCAAAAATTCAATTCCCCCGGTGCCTCAGGCGAATGACCATCAAACCAAAAATAGCCTCTCCGCCTCTTCGGTCTCGGCCCTCTCGACTTTGTCCAAATTTCCTTTCCGTAAGTCCCCTTCCCCCGCCATGGTTTGGCTTTGCCCGAATGACCACAACGCAATGAATGGGCCGAGAGGAGGGGGACAAGGGGGCCTTGGCCATTATTGACGGCGAAACAGGAAATTGGCAAAAAATTGAATTTTTTCCCATTCTTATTGCACTATGCCACCGTTTGCAAAACTTCTTTATAAAGTAAAATATGAGAAATAAATTTTTACTTTAGATTGAATTTGATTTTTGGGATTTTTGACTTATTAGGCCAAATCATTTCAACAAAAAATGAATAACAGTGGAAACCTAAAAAATACATTTTGAGATTAAATGAGCTTAATACTCTCTAATTTTAAGGTCTTATTAATTTTTAAGTATTTATATTTATTGTCGGATTTTTAGACTCCTTAAGGAAAAAATTCTTTGTTTTAATTATTTCGAAACAAAGAATTTTTCAATTTACAAATTTGGTCAAAAAATGGAAGAATCAGTGAAAAGTGATGAGAGGACAAAAGAAAGGCCAAAAGGGGTTAAGGACAAACCCAAACTCATCTTCTTCGCCTTCTCATGTGCCTTCTTATCCACTCATCCAAAATTCCAAATCCAAAGAAGAATGCACCCACTCTCCCAGTCAGCAACCAATACATTCAGTTAATTATCGGGCGCCAAATGAGGGGGGAGGGCGAGGGTGCAACTACTGCCAAAAATCTGTGTTGACCCTCCCCCGTGTAATTAGCGAAATGCAAAAAATCCGGCAAATTGGCATGAGAATTTGTGCTCGAGAATGTACCAAAAAATTTCTTTTTGACTCAATTTTATTTTTTTTTAAATTATTTTTTATTTCTATTTTAAATTCTGATCAGAAATCCCCTCATTTAAAGAATATTCATCCAAAAAAATGAAAGAATGGAGGGATATGATGATGAGTCCTTGGATCCAGAGGTGAGAAGAGTGACACCACCACCAGTTGGTTTTCCTAATCCCTCTCATCAGCCAGAAGAAAGAAAGCTGATCCGGGACCATTTTCCATCATTCCGAGGTGAAGTGAATGAACGAATGAATGGATGGATGGGAATGGAAATGCAAATGGCCAATTGGCATTTTCAGGATTCCAAAATCAGAAGATAAAGTAAACAAAAAATAAAATATTATATTCTCTCAATACTATTATTTTTCCAAAAAAATTATTTCATTTGGATCAAAAATCGGATTAAACCGGATTTCTTTCCATTTTAACATGTTTTGACATAATATAAAGGACGATTGTCTACAATAATAAATAAATTATTAAATATTACTAATAGTTATATTACATTATATATTACTAGGGTGATTAAGCGACCCAATAGTCATTTGGAAAAATTCAAATGAAAATTATTGAAACGAAAGTTTTATTTTCAAAATACAAAACACCGACGACGAAACACCGGAAAGTGCGGAATTCGGTCTTTTGTGAGTCCGCTGTTCTATAGTAATGCGTCAGAGACGCATAATATTCGTTTTCTCTGCGCTTTTTTGCACTGTTTTATTAGAACTTTGGATTTTCCCCACTACATATAGGGTCGATCGGTCACCCCAGTAGTATATTTTTCTGCAATATTATAATAAATCCATGTTATTTTTTCTCCATAGAATATTTGAGACCATTGAACAAGTTTAAACAAAAATTAATTTTAAGCCAACTAAATGTCCCCCATCAAGCACAATTCCAATTAAGGAAGTTGCACACTTTCAATTTGGTCAATGGTCAGCAGAGAAAGGGCAAATAAAGTGCCATTGGTCATCAGTGCCAATGGAAATTCACCATCTTCCGCTCCTTCATTCTTCGGCCAAATTGGCCACAATTTACTATCATCCTATGTCCAATTCTTTCAAATGCTGAAAATTGCGCCAATTTTTGATGTACCAAAGTTCGCGATCGCATTTTGAAGTGATTAGATCAAAAATCTTCATCATCTAAAAAGTTTAGAGCGGATAAATAGAAAATTTTCCAAATTAACCAGAACATTTAGATATCATTTTCAAATGGAATCAATATTGATGAGTTAATATTCCAATTTTTCTTTATTTTGTTCTCATCGGATCTTCTCAAATTAATCCTTTTTTCTGCTTTGTTTGCTTCTCACAAACTGAGTATTATTGTGCTTTAAGTTGGAGTCCAAGCTAAAAATCCACCATCATTGCCCGCCCCTCAAAATGTTTATGCTCGTCCATCCCCTCAAAGTTCCCCCTCCCCCCCCCAATCTCTTTTCCCCTCTCCCCTTCGTTCCTTCCGCCCTTTTGCTTTTGCGCTTCCCAACAAATTCATTCATTTGCATAATAACCGCAAACTCATCTCATCAGCCTCGAGGAGCTGTGAGAGAGCCCAAATTGGGGCATTTATGTGGACGATTGTTGTGCAACAATCCG
>LDKF01000433.1:9605-22401 GCA_001026735.1 Rotylenchulus reniformis
ACCGTTGCGAGTAGTGGAGTCATCGGAACCATTGGAGCTTGTATGCCTAGACATTCTGGACATCGGACCGACTCATGGGAATAATAAATACATCTGCGTCATAGTCGACCATTTTTCGAAGTATGTAGTGGCGGAACCGATTTCTAACAAGTCGGCGGATAATGTAGCCAAAGTTTTCGTTGAAAAGTTCGTCCTCATATTTGGCGCGCCGAAAAAGATTCACTCGGACAGAGGAACCGAATTTTTGAACTCGACCATGGCGGAAATCACCAAAATTTTGGGCATTGGACAGTCGTTCACGGCAGGATATGACCCGCAGGGTAATGGTCTAGTCGAACGTGTGAATAGAATTTTGATTGGCATCCTGAAGAAGTCCACAGCAAGCAATTGGACATGGGATGAAAGATTGGCCTATGGTTTGTTCGCCTACAACTCTAAATATGTTGGAGGAAGCTAGGAAGAATTCAGAATTGGCGCGGAAGAAGAGTAAGCTTTGGTACGATTCGCGTCCCTGCGTTACGGCGAATAAATTTGCGAAGGGAGAGCGGGTAATGGTGGCGTTCCCTGGCCTTCATCGTCGTTCGCCCCATAAAAAGTTGCTTTGGTCGCACTTCGGCCCGTATCTGATACTTGAAGTCTCGGCGTCGTCTGCCTCACTCGTTCCGATTGATAATCGCGGGGACGAACCCATAACTATTCCGCTAGAGCGACTAATAAAAGTACCCCCTGGCGTGGAAAATATTGCTACTCTACCAAAGGGCAAGAATCCCTTCAGAAATATTTTGAATGCGATGCGATTATTTGCGGCTTTTCAGTGGAATTGCGATGGGAAACATGAGGCGGAGCACCGGGCAGTTTTTCAATTGAGGACAATTGAAAGTTCGGAGGGAGGAGAGGAAAATCGGGAGAGTTCGATCGGAACAATGGAAGAGAAGGGAATGAGAAAAATTGGAATTGAAATGAGAAAAATGAGCGGAAATTTTGGAGAAAGTGATATAAAATTGATGGAAGGACAGTCAGAAGCAATTTCAGGTCACTCGGAAGCGGTGCAACAGAAGACAGCTCACGTCCCTCGGTTGAGCTGGTCGGCAACTTGCGGAGAGGAGAAGGGGCACGAATTGTGCGGACAACTCAACTTGGCGGACATTGACCCAGCTTTGGGCGGAGGAGTTGGTCAGCTGTGCGTCAACACGCCTTTACAGGCGTTGCTCGCAACGTTTCTCCTCCGTTCCGGTACTATGGCGTCTCTGACTGCGGCCCGGGGGCTGGTTGAAACCATAGTTGTGGCACCACCGAAGATGGAGCTTTGTATCTTCTCCGGAAAGAGAGGGGATCATATCCCGACTGGATGCACCCCCACCGAGGATGACCTCTTTGGCGCACTCACAAAATGGATGGACACGTGTCTCGAGTCCCGCTCGGCCTTGGCTGCGACTGGTTATGGCCCTGTGGCGATGGATCCGCCCGAAGGCATGGACACTCTTGCGGAAGATGAGAAGGCCACGTGGGTCAAAATCTTGGAGAAAAGTGCGTGGGCTTTGGAACGGGTGCGGGCGGTGGTCGTACACAAGGCAGATGCACTGATTCCGCACACTCGGGTCGTGATCGGCGACTCCTCTGGTCATCACCTCGCGCGGTACATGGGCCAGCAAACCGTCTGCATTGGGCCGAATGGAGGCGGAGGGACCTTGACCGGTGAACGACCGGGGAATGCTACTCAGAAAATAACACGCCCCTTCCGACTCATTCCCTTGGCAGAACTCATCCGGACTTTCAAAAAGACCGTGCTGTCCACGAAGGTCCGCGTTGCCGTGGTGATCATGGGGAGGGACGCCCTGTTGTCAGGGGAGACTATCTCATCGATCATGGAACAGATGGGAATGATGGCCGAATTGTTCCGGCGGTTCCCACATGTGTGCTTCTTCTGGACTTGCCCACCCTATGTGCATGCGAAGCGGACCGAGTTTGAGGAGCTGATCGTCCAGTTGCACCCCTTGACGCGCGAGACCCCTTTTGTTGGCTCATCGGTGACAGTAACGGGGAGATCGGCACTCGAAATTTTTCGCTTTGGGGACACCTTCAACGACAACACCGTGTGCCCAAATGGAATGATGAAGGACGCCGGTGTCCGCGCCCTCCGTGCATGGCTCTTTACACAAGTGCCATCATTTCCGAGTGATAAGGAATTGGGGATTTTTGCACAGGTGCCGGGTTTTCCGAGCGACGCGGAATTGGGCATCAGCCCCGTCCGTTCTGAGGTGCGTGTGGTGGCCCAAGGGTCTTCGGGTGGTCCGTGCGACCTCCGAAGGACTGGCGGAATTGGAGGACCGGGGTCTTCGGGTGGTCCGTGCGACCTCCGTCGTACCAATTTTGCTCGCCGTGGATCGTTTCGAGAGAGTGCACACGGCCCCAACCGTCATCAGCCGTACCAGGGACATGGGCATCACGGGGGCTCAAGTCGCAGTTCGTCGTCAGCCCGGGAACGCCGCGGGTCGCACGGTTCCAGCCGAGTTCGTTCCCCGAGTCGACACCGCTAGACCCCGATTTGTAAGAACCACACTCCTTTCGGTACAGCTGTGAGCGTACCTTTTCCATACACTTCCTCCGACTTTTTTATTTTTCTCATCTTTTTGCGGCAGGGACGCCTTTCGCGATTGGCCGGGGATGTTGGACTTTTCTTTTAAGATGATAATTTGATCTCTTTGACTGTTGATTTCCCTTTTAAAAATTGTTTGTTTTGTCCCCTTGGCGTTCTGTTTTCGAAATCCATGTTTGAGTTTGTTTGTAATTTCTATTCACTTTTTTGGANGGGGGGGGGGGGGTCTGACCCCCCCTTGCCGAGGTATGTAACCAATACCGTACCCACCGAGTTGAAATTGTCCAACTGATTATTACTGTCTTCAAATCCCCGCTACCGTACTCAATCCCGATACCCACAAACCTAATCACCCGATATTCTCTTTACAAAACTATCTTTCTACATTAGCCCAATATCTGTATGTTTAAGCCTATATTCCTGCCATCGTTTATAATGAATAAATTGTTTCTTTATTTGAAAATGAAATTAGATAGGTTCTGTATTCTCCGGTATATGAAGGCCTTCATTTGATATCATTCATTAGTCATAAACATAATTAATTTTTTTAAATAAATTGTTTGATGCTACTGAAAATTACTGTGCATTTCGAAATCTATAACTCGATACCGTACCCTGACCCCACAATTTCACAACCATTTCGATACTGTTTCCTCGATCTGTGCTATTACCGTACCCGATCGAGCAGCTACCGCCTCGGCCCACAGCGTGTTCAACAGTTCGGTGCGCTCAAAGTCCATCCGGCGACTTCGCTGCAACTCCCGCGGGTCCCTGGCCATCTCTGCGCGAAGTTTGGCCAATTCAATTTGGCCGATCAAACACAATAAAAGGGAAGTGATCAGAAGATAGGCGAGGAGGAGGAGGAGGGAGAAGAGGGCACGGCGGAAGGCGAGCTCGAAGCTGGAGTCCAGCTTGAGCAGGAGGGCCATTTTGGGAGGGGATTGGTGACTGGAATCAAACAATTGGGATTGGAAGGAATAACGTATCCTCGAACGGATATATTAAAAGGATTTCAACTTATAACTCGAGTCCCAAACCAAAATTACAATACCTTCTCTGAAATTCCCGGTAAAAATTAATTTAACCCGAAAACAGCCTATTTAGGATTTGGAGAAGCATAATGAATTTATTTTATTTCAACATTCTGAAAAAATTCTAATTGAGCATTTCCACTTATTTATACTGTATGTATATACCAAAATGAATTTCAAAATTAACGGATAGTAGAAAAAATATATAAAAATTTTGGTTGATAAAATAAAAGCTAACTTGTAAGATCTAGTGATTTAAATTCTCGTCCGTATGATTTTTGTAATGGAAAAATAGGAATTTCAATTTAATAAAATAAATTTATGTAAGAGTGTGAAGGATGTAAGAAGGAGACGATGGGGTTTGCTTGATCAGATCAATTGTTGACGGATTTGAGTGATTGGATGGGGATGCTGAGGCTGAGGACACAATTGGCTTTTAGGTCTCCCTGAAACGGATCAAGCAATGATCGGGAGTATCGATCGGTTTGCCCCGTTAAGAAATTTATTCGGGAGTATGGCAAGAAATAATGGAGTTTGGATGAAGAGGAGGAATGCAGCAAATATTGAGGAAAAATGAATGGAATCCATTTGTATGTATCTTGGTATGTTGTCCATATATACTGTATAAATCTACATCTAATTTTTCATTTTATCTGTATTGATTGGTCAATTTGCATCCTTTTTGTTGGTGAGCGAGCATAAAATGCGCGTCAGAAATGTGGAAATCCCTTTAAGTTATAATTTTTTGAAACGATTTTGTGCAATATAAATTTTCCAAAGCTGATCATACGTGTTGCTTTGTTCTTAATTTACGGACTCAGTCATTAGTAGGGGGCGAACTTTAAGGGAAATCCCTATTTTTTTAAAGACAGGGAATCGTAGGGAAACGCTCAAAAACGCGTTTTTAGACATATTTAAATGTATTTTGATGGACATTTTTTTTCCCTATTTTCCCTATTTCTATAAGCGCGGCTAAATTTTTCCCTATTTCGCCATTTTTTCCCTATTTTCTCCCTATTCACAAAAATGCAATAAAAACCGAAAATTTTAGATTTTTTGGAAAAAAAATTTAGTTTTTTCCGAAATTTTTTTGGAAAATTTCTAGTTTTTCCCAAAATTTTGGGATAATTATTAGTTTTTTATTCAAATTTTTTCGTAATTTTTTTTTGAAAAAATTTCGAAATTTTTTTTTAATATTTTTTTGTGAATCTTCAATTTTTTTAATGAAAACATCTCAAGATATGATTAAATTGGTTCTAAAAAGGCTTAATATTCTTTTTAAACAAAATTTTTGAATTTTTAGGTCATATTTTGGGGAAAAAAATTTCCCTATTTTTGCCTATTTTCGCTAGATAGCTCCCTATTTTCTCCCTATTTGGGCCCTTTTTTGCACCCTAATAGGTCCCTATTTTTGCTTAATTTTTCCCTATTTTCGCTACCTTTCTCCCTATTTTCTCCCTATTTGGGCCCTTTTTTGCACCCTAATAGGTCCCTATTTTTGCTTAGGGGAATTCCCTAAAAGTTCGCGCCCTAGTCATTAGAGTCCTCACGTTAGAGTCCCACGTTAGAGTCCCGACACGTTAGAGTCCCCACTTTAGAGTCCCCGTTGTTATTAGGCCGTTAGAGTTGCCTTCCGCGTCCTTCACAAACCTTTCTGCGCCATTCCCATATCCTTCGCTTACCTTCACAAACCCTTCCGCGTCCTTCCCAGGCCATTCCACTTACCTTTTCAAACCCTTCCGCGCCCTTTCCATATCCTCCCGCTTACCTTACCAAACTCTTCCGCTTACCTTCACAAACCTTTCCGCGTCCTTCCCAAACCCTTCCGCGTCCTTCACAAACTTTTCCGCGTCATTCCCATATCCTTCCGCTTACCTTCCCAAACCCTTCCGCGCCCTTCCCATATCCTTCCGCTTACCATACCAAACCCTTCAGCGTCCTTCCAGAGTTCTTCCGGAAAGTAGGCAGATGGATGCGGAAGGTGATTAGATGTGATGCGGATGGATGCGGCAGGCCATTAGAAATGATGCCATTAGCAGTCGGGTTACAAATTACAAATATTATATCATAAACTTTCTATCCTCCTTTTCCAATTCTCAACTGATTTGTTATTTCCACCCATCCACCAAAACATCACCGATTGTGATAGGCCGTACAATTCTTTTTTTATGTAAGTAAAATATTGATGTTTTTTTGCAGATAAATATATACGGATAAAGCAGATAAGGAAGGGATAACTCTCATTGTCAACTTATTTATGCCGCGAATTTATTTAAGCGCCGAGAGTAAAAGTGACANGAAATGTATAAATTGGAGCTTTTCCGATTTTATTTTCGATTTTGGCAACTTTTTCAAAATATACCAAAAATGGTAAAACTTTCTACAAAAAAAAATCATGAAAAATTTTATGCGAAAAAATCATACAATTTAAATAAAAAAAAGTAGGGATATCAGATCAACTTGAAAAATGTTTTTTTTGCGAGGATTTTAGACCATTTCATTTCAGAGATCAGCTTAAAAAGGTCATTTGATTTCAATTCTGTTTTTATCAATTTCAATCGATTTCCATTTTAGATTAAATTGTGATGTACCAGGTGCGAGCATAAAAAATTTATGTTTTTATACCATTCAAAATTAAACGGGAAAAAATCATATAAAATTCAAATACAATTACAATCAATGAAATCAATCGATAAAGTATTCTCCCCAGGGTCTCAACTATCTTTCTCCAAAGGGTCAAGAATTTATTATTAGCACTTTCAAAAAAATCTATGCCCATCTTTGGGATAGGGTATGGTCCAATCAAATACTCGACCTCGAGAAATTCAATGGGGCAATAACCCCGAAAGAAGATTTCAGAGGAAATGACTTTTTGATGAAGTGAGGGGGTAAGATCTAAGGTATTAGGGGGAACACCAAACACCTTCCTATCAATTGAGTTAATGCGAGTAATTGAGGATGACTTTTGAGTGGTAGGGTGGGACACTGTCCTGGAGGTAGTGGTGGGTCTATTGAACTTTCTATAAAATTCAATTGAGGATTCATTAAAAATTCTACCCTGCGTTATTGAATAATATAGGGTTGTCTGTATCAGAATAGGACTAAAAGAGAAACTCTTGCTAAACATTTGGATACGAACTGGATTAAAAATTCAAAAAATCCATTTTTTCTAACGAGATTGAGTCGAGGGATCAAAACTAAGTTTTTATGGGCTTTCACAATTCCATTTTTTGAAGAAAACAATCTTAATGGATCTAGCTTTCAATCTATTAAATCAGTTTTCTGAAAACTTAGCATTTTCTTTGTCTGGTCACACCCTTTAAGACAAGTCATTTCTCATTGCTACCTTGATGGACACACGGGTGACCGGACCTTTGTGGGAATAAAAATTTTACAAAAGAACAGTTTTTTGGAATCAACTCTATTACAGCATGATAGGCCCATATCTTGGCTATAATTCTGTGCGAAATATTTTTGCGTGCCTCCTTTCTCCGAAGGTCAGTGCCCTTTTGTCCTTGATGAATGGATTTTTGGACCCCCTTTTAAGTTTGGTGCACCTTTTGCCCTAAATGGAATTTCTGAAATTTTTTAACGCCATTAATCAAAGGAATATATCCGTTGTCAATGTTTTATTACACTTTCAATTCTCTTTCACTGCATTTTTTGGGTTTTTGAGTAGGATGTGCACTATGGAATTAAAATTTTCTTTATCTTCGACCATTGGTTCGACTAAAATTCCATGTCAAATGGGTCTAAAAAATCTGAAAAAATTATTGAGGGTAGAGGAGACTTCAGGGAGACTGGTAAAAGCAGAAAATTTGCAATAAATAATTGAAAATCTGAAAAATAACACAATATAATAAAACATAAATTTTTTATGCTCGCACCTGGTAATTAAATAAATTCATCTTCTCTCCATTTTTTGTTGCTAAATTATATTTTATCAAACTATGGCATCACCATTTTCCACAGCGGATTTAACTCCGGATGAATATGAGCAACTGGCTCGGATCAGGTCAGCAGTAAAATTTTTAAAAGATATAAAAATTTAATTTAAGAACTCGGAAAATGGAGTTACTCGATGAAATTCAGGTACAACTTATATTTATTTATTTACATTCGGGAAAAAATTTAGCATTTACAAGATGAATTGGCAAAGACAAATACTCGAATCGAATCTATAACAGGCGTTCCTGATAAGTAATTTGTTTTTTCCATATTAAACTAAATTTTCTGTTTTTAGACATAATACTTTGAACAAAACCCACAGTCTTGCCAGAAAAAAGTTCAATGAAAATCCCCGTAAAGGTCTAAGGCATTTGATTGAATCTGGATTGGTCACTGGAACTGCCAAAGATGTTGCCAGACTTTTCTTGTTTTCCGGCGATGGAATTAAAAAGGTAAATTTGATTAATTAGTATTTCTGAATTCAAGAATGGGAATTTCACTAATTTTTCAGTCAGCAATTGGAGATTTTCTTGGCGAGAAGGACAATTTCAACTTGGAAGTGTTGGACCATTTTGTACAACTTCAGGATTTTCGATCGTTGAACTTGGTCCAAGCAATGCGAGATTTCCTTTTGCGTTTCCGATTGCCAGGTGAAGCGCAAAAAATTGACCGGATCATGGAATGTTTTGCAAATCAGTATTGTTCGCAAAACCCAAAAGTCTTCGACCATCCAGGTTTTCGCATCAACTTTATAAAATATTTGTGAATTTTTATTAAAGATACTTGTTATACGCTCTGCTATGCAATAATAATGTTGAACACTTCATTACATAATCCAAGTGTGAAAGAACGCATGAAATTGGAGAACTTTTTGCATATCACCGATTCTTTGAATGTTTCGCCAGAATTTGTCACGGTTTTCTTGAATTTTTTAAATGATGTTTTTGATTAAAAAATTCAGGACATTTATAATTCGATTCGGTCTGAAGCGTTCAAATTTCCAGAAGAGGACCAGCGAGACCATTGTTCGGCAGCTGTATTTCAACATGCCGAGAAACAGGGCTGGCTCCAAAAGCAAGGTTTTCTTGCTTTCTCGCAAAAATTTTAAAATTAATTCCAGGAAGTCGTTATAAGACGTGGAATAGACGATGGTTTGTGCTGGCAAATCGGTGTCTTTACTATTTCGAATTTATTAACGTAATTTTTGTTAAAATAGCCTATTTTGATAAAAAATTTATTTTTCCATTTTCAGAGCAAAGAACCCAAGGGAATCATCCCGCTAGAAAATATTCGAGTTCGAGTGGGTTAATCTTCTTGAAATTAATAATTTTTTGCTTTTTTCAGGTGCTTGGGCACGAGGTTGACACGGGCAAACGACCAAATGCCTTTGAGATTTACTCTCCGAACTCTGACGTGATCAAGGCGTGTAAAACCGATTCAGAGGGTCGACTGTTGGAGGGTCAGCACAGCGCCTATCGAGTCGCGGCACTCAGCCGAGAAGAAATGCACTCATGGATCTCGTCCATTCAGCGGAGCATCAACAAGGACCCGAACATTGAGCAAGTGCTGGAGTCACGCCGAAGACGGATCGCCAGCGGAGGGGCACTGTCGCTGAAGGAATTGCGCGACGAAGGTGGGTGCCAATGAGCAGCCCCCGGAAGAAAAAATCGAGAAAACCATTGATAATTCCAGTACATTTCGTTTTGTAATTATTGTCTTGCAATTTTCCTTTTATTATTAATGATGTATGTAAATATTCTTGCGGTTTTATCGTCTCGCAACCCTTTATCCGTTTATATTTCCACTATCTGGTAGTAATAAAATGCAATAAATATTACAGGATAGATCTGAAAAAATGCATTGAATATTCGCTTATTTTTTTTGATCATTTCTCCCACTTGTATAAAATTACAAAAATCAAGTCGAATTATGCTGATGCCCCTTCTGGGGCTAATCACCACTGGATGAATGAGTCTCAACTCTCAATTGTCACTTTTACTCTCGGCGCTTAAATAAATTCGCGGCATAAATAAGTTGACAATGAGAGTTATCCCTTCCTTATCTGCTTTATCCGTATATATTTATCTGCAAAAAAACATCAATATTTTACTTACATAAAAAAAGAATTGTACGGCCTATCACAATCGGTGATGTTTTGGTGGATGGGTGGAAATAACAAATCAGTTGAGAATTGGAAAAGGAGGATAGAAAGTTTATGATATAATATTTGTAATTTGTAACCCGACTGCTAATGGCATGGTGTTCATCCATCTCTTGATACCAGTATTCACAAACATTGTCATCTAATATCAAAAGTCCGATTCTGAGTCATCAAAAAGGCCTTTACGCGTCTTTGCAGGAGCTGCTATAAAAAAAATGACAAAACGCTGCTAGGTCGTAACTAAAAAAAGTGCCAAATGGGGCGAAACTAAAAAAAAGTGCCAAATGCAATGTCTTGGCCGAAAACTTTTTTGTTAGAGTTGTTAGACCAAAAGTATAAAAGGCAAACTTGTACAGAATTTTGTGCTCTATCTGCTGGTATTTTTAATTTTTCGAAATTTGGCCAAAAAGTTCGAATTTTGGTCGAAATACCAAAAAATAGGGTTTTAAGGGATATTTCGAAATTTTTGGCCGAATTTCGAAAAACAAAATATACCATTCGAATCAGCGTAAAATTCTGCACAACATTGCCTTTTATACTTTTTGTCTAACAGGTCTAACAAAAAAGTTTTCGGCCAAGACATTGCATTTGGCACTTTTTTTAGTTTCGCCCCATTTGGCACTTTTTTTAGTTACGACCTAGCACCTGACAAAACTCCCAATTAATTAGCAGCTCCGATTCCGAATCTCACCAGTCTTTTTGCGGTCAAAGGGTGGTTCTGTTGTCGTTGCTGTCTTCTTTTCCTGCTGCTTCTGATCCCTCTTCGCTATTGTCCCGATTGGCAATTTTATTCCACCCTCCGTAGTTGGTCTTCTCATTGCAACAGAAGAACTAGTCTCGGTGGCTTTCTTGCTGCGGAATCCAAATTCATCATCGCTACTCGAAGAGGAGAAGATTGATCGTGTTTTTTGCTTGACCTATAAAACAAGTTTTTCATGAATGAACAAACTTTTACGAAGATATCTATTAATAAATGATTCTTGTGAATTTTAATCATTGTTATAAAACACACCGGTGGTGGCACCTTAGACTTCACGGGCAATGATCCCTGCCCGGCTTTTTCCCTCGCCGTTGTTCTCGTGTTTTGCTCCAAAACACTTTGTTGTTTGGCTGTTTGTGTTGTGTCCTTCATGAAGTTGGGTCTTTCTTCCTGTTTTTGCTGTTGTTGATTAGCATTTCCTTGGATTTGCGGGAATGGTGGTTTGCTTCCCATTTGTGTTGGCGCCCTTCGAGTCGGTCCTTTGGTACGAGTCTAATTCGCATAATTAAAAAATCATTAGAATTTAAAAAAAATGTTTTTTTACCTTTATTGTCTCCTCTGGGAGCGGTGCCTTTTGTTCCTCCTCTCCTGCCCTCGGCTCTTCCATCGTCCTCCTATTAATGTCTTCGCCTCCTCTCCTTCCTCCGATGGGAATTTGAGCTCCAATCTGTGCAATTCGTGCCTTTACTGTTGCTGGACCCAGCTCCTCGTTGCTGGAAATGGCAGACTCGGTCTTCCGCAACGATCTTGGTCTTTCCTGCTGGCATGCCTCATCTTCACCGCTGCTCGGAATTGAGTGCGTCGAGAGCGGGCGACGCGTGAGTGTACGATCCTGCTTAAATAAAAAAAAAAACAAACTAGATCAATAAAAGTTCCTTAACTAATTCTTGCAATGGGATTAAAAAATTTTTTTTAATAAAAATAAAAATCTAAAATCCAACTGATCTTAATGTCACCGGTCCATGTTGAATGATGGCAGTGAGACGATCTGAGAAGGACGTGTCAAATGGCTTGAACACGGGCTTGGACATTTCCTCCTCTTCTCCACTTCTTTCGGGCACTTCCTGAACTTCTTTTTCGGGCGATTGCTCAGTAACAACTTCTTCCGTACTCGTGATCTTTATCGGCCCAGGCGACTGATCTTTCCGCTTCGTTGGCTAAAAGATCAAAAATTGAGTGGGAACAATGTTTTTGCGTGGGTGAGACGAAATTAACTTGGGATCAGAGGAAGTGACGGAGATCAAATGGGTGGTGTGACGCGTTAACTGGCGGAGGGAGGAAGGTCGGAAGGATTTTGAGCTTTATGCAGAAGAGCTTATTGGTTGGAAGTCGTATAATAGAGGTTGAGTGAGGAGAGTGATTAAGGGATAGAGATAAAGAGTCGGGTAATAGAAAGAGAGTGGGTGAAGGACAGGCAGATCGAGAGGACCTATTGAGTCCCATCCTAAAAACAACGCTGTCCTTTGGGCTTAATGGCTGTTGGACGCGAACGCTTCCCAAATCAATTCCAGTCTCGAGAGGCTGGCCGCTTAAGTTTTCCCCAAAATAAGATCGATTTCTCACCTTAAATATTGGTCATAAAAATCTTCAATGTTCGAAATATGCTATGGAAAAATAATTGTAAGATAAAGAATAAAAATAATTTTGGTTTATTTAACAAGAACGGCTTAAATAGTTCCTCTTATTCTAAAAGTAAGTAATTCTAAATTTTAATGTTAATTAAAGGATATATTTAATTCAAAAAATTTGTTTCCAAAATCAGTCTTTATCGGATAAATTTACTAAAAATTAACTCAATATTCTCTCTTTTAAACCTAAATTTAAATATGCACAGGAAATACAAAATAATTGACCTTTGAATCAAAGGATCGAAAGGAATGACGAAGAAAGAAAGAAGAGACGTTCTCCCCTCATAATTTTTTTGGAAATTTTTTCTTCTGATTGTTTGATGATGGCCTTTCTTTCGCTTTTAAAAAACCGAATAGCAAACAAAATGCTTTTAAAGGTTGGGATGGGGCGGTCGTGGGACATATAGAAAGATGATGAATAAAGAAAGAAAGAATAAATTGTTGATAGCAGAAAATATATCGAAGTTATTAGAAATATATTTTAAATTATGTGTAAAACTCACTTTTTCAACAACAACGACCGACTTCACAATGGTTTGCTCATCCGTTTTTCTTGTCTCGACATGGACATGAGGGAGTTTGATAGGTCGCTTAAATATGTAATAATAATAATAATCAAGAGAAAAGAAAAAAGTCCAAATATTCTGAATCAAAAGGAGATTTATAGTTAGT
>LDKF01000433.1:22501-47427 GCA_001026735.1 Rotylenchulus reniformis
AAAATTTCTTAAGAAAAATGCATTTATTTTCAAAAATTTTCGATTGTGCCCGCCCCAAACTCCAAAAAAAAACGTCTCTTTCTGACGTCAGAAATTTTTGACGTCAAAATTTTTTTTTCCAAAATTTCTGGTGGGCGCGGGAATACGGCACATAGAAGACATGTGAACATTTATTTTATTGTATTTCACTGATTTCAATGCATAAAAGTTAAATTTTGAAAAAAAAATTTTGACGTCATAAATTTCAGACGTCAAATAATTTGCGTCAGATGAAGTCGGACGTCAAAACGGACGTCAAATTCGGATTCAGCGTCAAAAACTGCCCATAGGAAATTAGTTTTACAGTGTTTTCAGCACAAAATATTTTTTCGAAAAATTTGACCAAAAAAGAGGATACAAACTAGACAAGTACCGTCATGCCTGCTATAAACTATCAGAAGAAGAATTGGATTGGCTTTAGCTGGAAAGGAAAAAAAAGTTATGACCAAAATAATCACTTGTACAAACACTTTTGGCCGATACGGATGATTATTTTCGGTAGGGGACATTAGAGCGCCGGGACACTAGAGCGCCAAGCGCAATAACTTAGCTTAGAAGGAACTTAGCAAAATGTTCTTGGTATGAAAAGATAGAGCACAAAATTAGCTATAAAATAAGCCTGAGCCCATCTGAAAAAATTTCGTATTTTGGCCATAACTTTTTTTGCAGTGGGCCAATTGGATAAGCTTATAGAAGCATTTGTAGCTATTTTAATGCTCTATCTTTTGACACCAAACTCGTTTCTCTAGGTTTGGTTTGAACCGAGTTATTGCGCTTGGCGCTCTAGTGGCAGGATCTCTAATGTCCTGGTCCGGATTATTTTGGCCATGGCCATAACTTCTTTCCAACTTGGCCAATCCAGTTCATCTTTTAGAACTTTATAGCAGACACTTAGTCCTATATTTTGACCATTTATGCTGATGAGTTATAATTTTAAAAAAGCTAGGACTCAACGGGCGGGACTAACCCCGCCCCCACACAGGGGCACAGTTAGTCACAGGGATTGTACGAAACAACGAAGATGTAGAAAACACAAAGTCTCTCCCTTTTCCACACTCTTTCGTCGCTCTGATTACCGTACCCACTTTTTCTATCCGCACGTATGATCCATATTCCTGGGAGATATCCCTGGTACATATCCTAGTACATGGTACATGGTGTATTTACATATCTATAATTCATCCCATGCAATCATCCATGCGATTCCGGCGAAAAACATTTTACAAAAAATCAAAGAGCACAAAAAAACCCTCCAAAAAGATTACATAATTCTACATAATTCTTGATCGACCCTAATTTTTCTTGTTGTAACTTTTAGCCATTTTTTTCTCACCAATCTCTTTCTCTAGGTTTCGTTTGAACCGAGTTACTGTATAACGTTTTAACGTCGGACTGTTTCATTGCCGGTACGTTTCATTGCCAAGGCTTGTAACTTTGTTCAAACCAAACCTAGAGAAATGGGTTTGGTGTCATGTCAAAAGATAGAGCATTAATATACCTAGCTACAAAACAAGTCTAAATTCATCCGGATTGGCCCACTGCAAAAAAAGTAATGGCCAAAATATCGCTGTTTTTTCAAATTTTGGCCAAATTGACGGTATTTTGGCCATAACTTTTTTTGCAGTGGGCCAATTCGGATGGGTTTAGATTTGTTGTAGCTATATTAATGCTCTATCTTTTGACATCAAACCCGTTTCTCTAGGTTTGGTTTGAACAAAGTTACAAGCCTTGGCAATGAAACGTACCGGCAATGAAACGACCCAGTCCGATATTTTGCGTTTTTGGGCAAAATTTCATAATTTTCATATTTTTGGTATTTTGAACATATTTTTTAAATATTTTAAAATTTTTGACATTTTATACAAATTTTGAAAAATTTTAGGCATTTCATATTTATTTTGTAAATTTTCGTCATTTCGTACCTATTTTCGGAAATTTTAGTCATTTCATGTCTATTTTTTATATTTTCAGCATTTTCATGACAATTTTCAAAAGTGAGGAGTAAAAATCAACAAAATGAATGTTTATTCATTAAAATTATTGTTTTATTTGTAGAAATAATTATTTTTTACATTTTTTACAAAAATTTTAAGCATATTTTATTTGAAATTTGGTCAATTTTAATGCATATTTTGGTGCATATTTTGGCTTTTTGAGCATATTTTATACGCATATTTTGCCAATTTATAATGCATAGCTATCCGCACCCTAGTTATCACTTTTTCTTTTTTCCTAGTCGCGGGAAGATAAAATTATGACATAGAAGAGAAAATCACTCTTCATTTTGTTTTCCTTTGGTTTTGTGCTCTACCATCTCGCCTCCCTAAATCCGCCACTGAGCTTTTGCTTGTGATCATTTTCAACTAGTCGTATTTNTATTTAAACCTTTGTTTTTTTTTAATGAATTTATTTAATAACTGAAGGCTGAAGAACATCCCACGTCCGAAGACAAAAGTGTGCGTTCTGGGTGATCAAAAGCATTTCGATGAGGCCACCGCCAATTCCATTCCGTGCATGACCGCAGACGATTTGAAGAAATTGAACAAGGACAAGAAATTGATCAAGAAGCTCAGCAAAAGTTATGACGCATTCTTAGCCTCGGAATCGCTTATCAAGTTTATATAATTTTTTACTTGAAATTCTAAACAAAAACCCTTAGGCAAATCCCACGTATCCTGGGTCCAGGACTGAACAAAGCCGGAAAGTTCCCCAGTGTGGTTACGCACAATGATTCGCTGTCTGCAAAAGTGGACGAGGTGAAGGCTACTGTGAAGTTCCAGATGAAAAAGGTTTATTTAGCTTTTAATTTTCAAATACAAATAAAATTTTACATTTATAAGATGACAAATGACAAAAGATAAATAATAGAATCGAATTTTAATGTTTACAATTGCCTTTTAAAATGAAAATAATTTGTACAAAGAAGATGGTTATTGAGGTTATTGATTAGAATGTTAGAATTAAAATAAATATAAATATTAAATATATGTAAATCGAACTTAAAATCACAATAGATCCTCATCATTATTAAAATCCAGTCTTGGGCGAGAGAGCAGGATTGACACTTTAAATTGGCAAATGAGATTTTACAAGTGACAAAATTCAAATTTTTACCAAGAAAAATATTCCTTGAAATCCACTGATTTTAAGTCGAATAATATTATTAAATTTTAATCCATGATCACAGGTGTTATGTCTGGCGGTGGCGATTGGTCACGTGGAGATGAGCCAGGAGGAACTGGTGGCCAATATCTCGCTGGGCGTCAATTTCCTCGTTTCTCTGCTGAAGAAGAACTGGCAGAATGTGCGCTCGCTGCACATCAAATCCACCATGGGTGCCCCGCAACGTCTATACTGATCAGAACAATTCGGACATTGGTTTTGGGATTGTTTCAAATCAATTTGTTTTCAGAGACCATTGTTGAATGTTTTTTAATATAAAATTTGTTGAAATCAATTACGATGAGAATTTGCAGCTTGATTTTTAAGCTATCATCTGACACAAATCTAATTTCCTGTAAGGTTGTTTAACTAACTGACAAGTGAGATATATGACAAATGACAACAGTGGACCCTAGTGCCTTCCAGAGTCAAATTCCCGAGACTCGAGAACCAAGATCGAGACCGAGTAATAGACCCGAGAAGGAGAATCGACCCCGAGACTCGAAATTGAGAAATTATTATTTTGTTTGAATATTACAAAAAAGTTCAAACATCAAAGTTAAAATGAAAAAAGTTACTGCTTATTGTTGCTTGCTTAAGTTGCAAGGAAACAACTTAATTTGACCAATTGAATTTAATATTTTGGAAAAGGGTTTTAATGAAAAATTTACTAATATGGAAGAGATCCAAAATTTTACAAAATGAGGAGGTCGGAGGTGATCTGGGTACTGTTATGGTAAGTTTACCTCCCCTGAAAAATTCTTCCTGATAAATTTTGTAGGTGTACTGATTTAATGTTTTTAAGAACCAATAATTGAAATATGCTCGTTATCTGAAGCGAAAAAAGTATTCGTTGAAATGAGAGAATGACTCACGAAAAAAGTGTTGGAGAAAACGAAAAGAGTGCTTATGAAAAAGAAAATGAGTGCTCATTGGTACTGTAGCAAGTCCGCCAATATTGGTCAAAAAAAACCTTGAATCAGTAATCTACTGGGTCCTACAACAAAATTTACGAGTGATTAAAAAGCCAAGTGGTTCCATCGACGGCCCCATTAGAGGACATAAGAGAAAATTTTAGGGTTATCCCTTTGAGTTTTGATATCCTTTCCTTTTCTTTTTTGAAAAATTTCTCTATTGAGGGGAGGGTCGTCGGGGCCGCCAGAGAAGTTGCGGTTTTAAGTATTTCCTAGAAAAATGGTCAAACTTTCCCCAAATTTTCGAACAATATCCAAGAATATCCAGTGTAAAAATTTCGAGTTTCTGAGAATCGCCAACCGAGAAACGGGACCGAGAAAAAACCCGTGAAAATCTCGACTCGAGAATCTCGACAGCACTTGGGCATATATATGTTCTGATCTCACTCATCAGTTGTCACACACCCAATCGTCCCGATCCGTTGGGATGAGCATTAATTTATCGAATGTGTGATCCGATCATATATTATGTTTAGTGAGTTAAGACGGTCGTCATTTTTTGGGGATTAATAATAAAAAATCATTTTGTTTCTTTTCAAATTCAAATACCGTCAATTTTCTGATCTTCAACCAGATACTTTGGCCATAATTTTTCCATGATAGTCCAATTCGAATGAGCTTAGGTTCATTTTATGGCCAATTTTGTGCTCTATTTTGACATTAAACTCTTTTCTCTGGGTTTCATCTGAATCGAGATAGCGCCCAGTTGTCCCCGACCCCTTCTTAATGGTCCCAATCACAGTCTGTTTCACCATCATCCATAAATCCTTTCAGGTTGCATCTATCCATCCATCATTCCCTTCTCTTATTTGGCTGTTCTCCTCCTTCTCCCTTTAGCCACAAATGTCATTGGCCAAAGCGATGAGTCACTTTTAAGCAAAACCATCACCGGTGGCGAGACTGATCGCTTGGCATTTGATGGCGGCCGTTGTGCTCGTCAGTGCCCCGTCATCCTCTTCCTCGGTCCCTCCTTACCTTCCCCATTTGGGCTCTTCCGCCGATCGGGATCGGAACATTCTTCCCGCCATGAGCTTAATCATCATCCCCTGTGGGGTGAATCTGCTCATCCCTCCACCGATCATCCCAATTTTCACCTCCAAATCACCTCCTTTCAGCTTCTTCCTTCCCCTCTTCCTTTCCGTTCTTCCCCTCCTCCGCTTATTCATCATCCTTTCTCGTCCTCCTTCCCTCTCTTCCCCTCCCCTTTTATGCCTCTTTCCCCCTGTACAATTGTTCATTTTTGTGTCCCGTTCACTTCTAAAAAGCCTTTGCCTCCTCCCGAGAAAGCGAACACAGTTACACAAAACCTTTTTCCTTTTGTCTGCTTCTTTGATCAGATTTAGTCAATACCAATTAACTTCATTTTTCTAATCTCTCCAAAATGCTTTTACGGATTGGGATCTGTGTACCTGGGAATCAAAAAGGAAAAGTTGGGGAAATTTTGGGATCTGGATGGCCCAAGACCGGAGGGTAGATAATCTCTATTCATCCCAGTCCCGGGTGTTTCATTTTCATTAGAACAATATGATGAGAAAATGTATAAACACGATGAAAACCGATTCGAAATGGGACTTCTTGAACTATTTTGTTTGAAAAGACTGTTCACAGACCACGGACTTGGTTCCCAGTATTTGGCCCTTTTCTCCATAATTCTTTACCCTAAACGAAGAAACAATCGAATTGGCTAATTGATTGGTCATTTTAGCCCAATTTCTACCGTACATTTACATACGAACAGACCATAAATCAAGTCACCGGAAAACCGGTTCTGTACACAATAAATATTGTTAGGCACCCAAATACATAAAGCCAGAAAGAAGGACCCTTTTCCATTTTTAAAAGCCAATTTAAAAATCCCAAATAATTCCATTCCTATAGCAAAATCGATCAAATTAAAATATTCCATATCGACNCGATGCTGTGCCCTGGGGTTTGTTGCGTCAGTGTGCGGTGGTTCCGGTTCGGGTCCATACTGGCCTTACAAATTCTAGAGTACTCTCATCGTCTTAAATTTAAAATATTTGAATTTTCGCGTTAAAACTCTTCACTCAGTCCCTTGGGCGGGTTGGGATTTCTGCTTGGCATTGTACTACACATACTTTGGCACTTTTGCTGTAATGCCCTTCTGAAATCTCAACTCGCCAAGTGGAAGCAAACTGAATGGGATGCACCAGAGCTATTTAATATGTATTATTGCGGCCGATTATCAAGCCGAAAACCTTCTAATGACCATGCCATTGGGTGAGCATTTGGAATCCGAAAAATTTGATTTCAAGGACCCTTTAGCCTATAAAAACCCCCAAGTCCATTTAAGACTCGTAAATGGAATCCTGAAATTCATAGCCCATAACACAATCCAAAATGATTTCGATCAAGCCCCCTCGAAAATCCTTACCATGATGCCCATTTAAAAAATCCCCAATTTAAAATTAGGTGTTTAGGCCTTTGAAATTTCTGTTCTGAGTCCTAAAATGCGCCATTAAGTCCATGAAAGACCTCAACATGTTCTCCCTTCAAGCCCCTTTCACTCCTTTAAATTTTCGTTCTCGTTTGAACAACTCTCGTGACCCGTGGGGGAACTTTCGATTAAATCCATCCGATCGGATTGAATCGAAAGTGTATCCCCCTTCCCCCCCCTCCGATCCGACCGATCGGTGGTGGCCAAGTGAACAACAGCGACAGCAAGTGACCCTTCCTTCCTTCGGCTCCTTCCTTTCACTGCGTGAATGGAAATGGAAATGGACAAACAAAACGATCGACAAAACTGATCGGAATCGAGATGGACGATGAAGATGATGATGGCGGCGATGGTCCAACTTCGCTGTTCTCCTTTTTCTACTGAAGCATTGCGGTGACCCTTTCCCCGATTTCCTTCAGGGAATTACTTTTCGGGTTGCAGTATCGGGATCAGAAACGATTTGAGCTAACATAAGTGTTAAGGGCATGTGAGGTTTGGTTTCGGAAACTATTTCCTCTGGTGTTCTATTAGTCAGGAGGTTATTAAGGAGTTCAGCAGAGAATCGGGAAATGTTAGGATTAATTACCATTATTCTCTTAACAACTTTTGGGTTGATTTGAATTTCGCATGAGTTTAGGCTAGTGGGTGATCATATCTAAAGTCCAGGATTCCGGGTAAAGTAAGAACGAGTAAAATCTTCACTGAATATTTCTTCCTTAAATAATTCAAAAGGCACAAAATCAGACGCGGATGAACCTTCAAATCGGTCTGATCAGTCCGATCACTCTGCTCTTGTCCCTCCTGCTCCAATTTCGGTCTCTTCTGTGCCAATCTCTGAAGAATGTCCATCTGGGCTTCCCAGAAGCTTGGGACGGGGACAAGTTTCCGGCTCTGTATTGTCCGACCAAAAACATCCCAAAGTGGCTGGGTGAGTGTATGGACCAAAAATCAAAGCTTCAGAGGTTTTGAACCCATTAAAATAAGCAATTTAAGAATTTAATCTTCTGAAACTCAAATCCCTTTCTATTAGTATTAAATGGAAATTTAAAGATTCCAATAATATTCTTATCCTTTAGATTTTAGCTTCAAAATAAATTCAGAATTTTCAACCAAAAGCCTTCTAAAGTGCTCTTGGTTAAACCCCAAATATTCCCCTTTCCAATTTCCAAGATGGATACTTCCTATGCCAACTTTCGGCGGCATACGGTAACGCTAATGCACCCCCGGGACAAAAGCTGACGCATATGATCGACGCCATCGGGGCCATTGGATCGTTCCACATCAGCGCGGGAGAAGTCAAAAATTTGATTTTTTTTTTGTTTGAAACAATAATCTTAACCAGAAAAATGACCTAGTTTTATATGTTCAGGTGGTTTTCTCCGCACGTTACTACCCCTCCAGACCTTACCGTATCTGGGAGTTCTATGATCGGAACATGTCCAAAGCATCAGGTTGTTCCTTTCGTATGGTTCGGTTTCCACCCCACAAGGGTTAACTTTTTGCCTATCTCTTGTGTGGTTATCATGGCACTTTTTATCCCTTTTACCGTATTTTTGCAGTTCCCTGGGCCGGTTGGTCCCATTACAATCTGACGGCCATGACCAAGTGGGAACAGGTGCCAGTCAACCCCGAGTCGGCCCGGTTCCACCCCAACCTGGACTTTTGGCGCATTGGCAAACGCGTGATCGCGGGCACCGAAGCGCCCTATTGGATCGGATACGAATTCGATGTATTTCTTCCGGGTTTTACCGTGATTTAGGGAATTTTGAACTTTTTGAATTTTCCAGTCAATTTCCCCCCGATTTTCCGGTCCCGACCCTGTCCAACTTCCGTCTGGCCCCTTTCGTGGAGGACAACGACATTTTCGGCGCCCCTCCCCGGCCCTCGCTGATCCCGATCTCGATGGCCATCCACGGGCGTGCCGACCCCGGGGACGGGGTCCTTTGGGGCGCATTCAGTGCAATGAATTTTGACGAAGAACGATTTTATCAGGCAAAAAATGAGAAAAAAGTACGAAAAATTACCCAAATTCAGGGCCTTTTCACGATTGATGCGAACGGAGTCCGAAGGGTGGTGGGCATGTACGACTACGGGGTGTGGGACGCAAAGGCATGTGCCAAGGACACCGACGAGTACATTGGTAAGGAAAATATATGATAGATGGAGGCCGAAGTCGGATCAAAAAACGCGGAAAAATGTGTATTTTTTTTCCCCATTTTGGCCATTTTCCACTTATTTTTTTCGAAGTAAGAACTCCATCGATTTTCCACCATGGTTTTTTCGCAAAATCTGTCGACGAAATTCCGCATTTTATTACTATGATCGTTAGGGGACAAAAGCCAACTGCCCGGCTACATGCACTCGATCAGCTCCACCGAGCACTACATCCTCCTCCCGATCACTTCGCTGATCATCAACCCGTGCAAGTTCAAGGAGCCGCCTAGGACCGCGGCGGGCGAAGGCGCCGACCCGCACGTCCAAGCCGGGGGACTGTGGGGAATGGACTTCTACGACATGGTCCCGATGAGGTGGGGGGTTTGCAAAAGTACTCGGCAGAACAACCTTAGTTAGTGAATATAAAAGAGTTAGTTGCTTAATTAGACACAATCAGGCTATACTCGTGGATTTTGAAATTATAAGTTTAAGCGAAATTCTGTCCCATACTAATTTCTCTTCCGTTCTCTCTTTTTCGCATGCTATTTTCTTTCGCTTCAGAATATAGTTTGGAAATAATTGGAACGTTATTTATGGCACGAGTACATACAATCCAAAGTATCAAAACTTGGTGTAAGAATCTAGACTTAATTCGAACTATCGAAACTAGGCTCTGAAAATCTCGAATACCGTGATCCATGTAATAAGGGTCTTGAATAATAAAATAGGTAGTTTTTTGGACCATCCGATCCGCCGAACGAAATAATAATTCTAATAAGCCATACTACTCATGTCTAAGCCTAGGATTTGATTTATCCTGAGTTCTCCGAATTTTTCTGGGCAAAATGTTTAGCTTTTCAAAGTTTTTCCTATTGCTTAATCCTCCCATTCAGATTTTTGGTGTTCGATAAGCGTACCCGTTCCTGGCTCACTCAGAAACCATTGGAGGTGTTCCCGTCGATGTTCGTAACGCATCAGTTGAATGCCTTCGAAGACCTGGACGGCAACATCGTGGCGGACATGGTAAAACAAGAAAATGGAGTCTGAAAAGTTCGAAAAGTCTGTGGACCCAATTGTTTCAGGTGGTCTACGACAGCCATGACCCCTACGTGAAGTACTTCTACACGGATTTCCTGCGCTCCCAATTGTATCCGAACTCGGCACGCATTTTACGCTTCACGCTGGACCTGCGCACCTTCCGTGTGATGTACAGCTACCTGATCCCGCAGGTCCGAAAAGGATGAAATGCCAAAAACCCGAATTCCTCAAAATTCCAAATGATTTTATGGGCTAAAAGATTCTAAGGAAGGCACCATAGGCGCAATAAAATCTAAAAAAGTTGTATGGCTGGAGGAGTCCGAAAAGCCTAAAAAATCTAAAGGGTAAGAAACACCCAAATGAAGAATGACAGTATTAGTCTGGGCCTGATTCGGCTAGTCCGGGCCTGATTCGGCTAGTCCGGGCCTGATTCGGCTAGTCCGACTTAGCTTTTCTCAAGGCCGTTTTTTCACACGGAGGACAATATCAAAAATTGTACCATATTTTTTAGCTGTTTAAAATTCCTACAATTGATTCGCTCGATTTTCAAACGAAAAAACACATCGCCTTCAGGAAACCATAGCGGCGGACTTTCCGCAGGTGAATCCGGCCATCGGCTCGCGGCCCTACCAATGGGCCTACCTCCTAGAACATCCCTTTGCTGGGGGTAACCAGCTGTTGAAGATCAATGTCAATGAGCCCGCGGGTGCCAGGTGGGTGGAAATTCTTGGAAATTAGAAAAAAATTTAGGTTTTTCAAGGAATTCTCGATTCAAGCCGGACGACGATGCACAGCTGGTCCTGCACGAGCCGTACTTCCACGCTCGGCCTGGTGCGACCAGAGAGGACGACGGAGTGTTGTTGGTCAGAGGGCTGGATCTGGAAGAGGACAAGGGTAAGGGGTTCGAAAACCATAAAAGCCCATTGAATAATAACTTATCTCTAGGTGAAAACATGGCCGTTTTTAAGTGATTTAAATGGCCCTAATATATTTGGTATATTTTTTAGATTTAGACTAAGTTTATATAAACCAATTTAATGGTTTATACATACAAAACAGTTTTTATGACCAAATTAGCCTTTCCGAATTTTTCATTTTCACCTTTAGGAGTTCTGTTGGTTGTTGACGCGACCAGCATGCAGGAAATCGGTCGTGCCTTTGTGCCCATTTCCGTGCCATTCGGCTTCCACAACCGATTCTTCTCCAGCCAGGAGCTAGGCATTACGGTAAGGTGAAGTTTCCTGGGTTACTGTACTTTACGCCGATATTGCATTAATGCATAACTTCCCGGGGGCATTTCTAATTTCTAGGGGTTCTGGTAATAGAGCAATTTCTAAGCTGAAGAATATTACTGTATTTTGAAGGGTAATACGACACTTTATTTGCACAAATTTAGTCCAAAGACCCAAAGGATGGAGATGAACTAGAGGAAGGCACAAATTTCAAGAATAAACGCAAAAAACCGGCACAAAAACCAAAGACTGCGACAACAAAAAATCGACACTTTTGGGAGAGGATGGCCAACAACAGCAACTACAACATTGCGACAGGTTGTCACACCCATCCCTGTCTTATCAAATGCCCTGGCCAAATTATAGCTTAGATTAAAGTTTTCGGCCTTTTAAAGTTCAAATTCTTTTGGTTCTGATTTTATTAAATGGGCTTTTCTCATAGGAACTTAAAATTTTTGCATTTTTTTGTGATTTTTCAAATTTTTAGCCCGACCTCCTGGGCTCTCATGGCTTCCCGTGCATCCCGAGGTGGCGGATCGGGATCATGACCAAGCTGTGGAATTGGCGCCATTGCCCCTACCGGGTCCCGCAGAAATTCCCCTACCGCCAGATCAGACTCCGCTCCCGTGGTGGCCGAAACGGAAGATGGTAAGAGATCGATTTTGGCAAGAAGATGCCAAAAATCATCACATATTGAAAGAATAATCGAATATGGGGTTTTATTTAAAAAATACATGACCAACGTAGGTCTCGACTATTTGGGTTGCTGGTAATATGATAAATGGGATTTTAAATAGAAAAAATTCGGAACTGTCAAAATCAATGACCTCTTGATATTATAATGTTTCTTGACGCAGAAAGCGAGTGAGAAACAAGGATTCAGTCAACTTGACAAGAATTGGAGAATATCAATCTTAGTTACTGATCCATTTATTTTTTACCTCGAGTTAGGAATGAGGCCAATTTATGAAACGAACAAAAATATTATCAGAGAAAGAGAAAAAGACAGATCGCCAACACGAAAATACTTTCAAAAATTGAAAACTAACAACCGATCCTATCCTATACTGAATGAAATTTTTCGTTTAAAAATTTCCGATATTCACATCTTCAAACGACTCGAGGCAAAAAAATTAATGGATCTATAGCATAAGTATTGACAATAAATTACTGTTTGTCCAAGTTCGATCTCCCCAGTAGATCACAACTCCCGACCCTCCGTCGAATGTGCCGGATCCGGTTCTTCCTCCGCCTCCTCCCCCTCCGCCTTCCCTTCCCTTCGCACCCCCTCCGGCAATGTCAACATCCGTTCCGGAACGGACGCCTTTCCGGAAGACGGAAGCCAGACGGAAGGACGGCGGGGCAGCTGGTGCGCTGACAGTGCGCCAACTGTACGAGCGGACACTGCGGGCATTGTGCCGGTGGTTGCCCCGGGTGATCCGGGGCGTCAGCTTCCAAGGATGTGTGCAGAGCGGAGAGCGGGCGATCAGGTCCCCACAGTTAATTCACAAAATTTGAAATCACAAAAATCAATTTAAGGGAATTTATTGAGTTTAATTTCTTACAAATTTATACATTTTTATTTTCGGTCGCCATTTACCTGCTCGAGTCGATCCGAAATAATAATGCAATCCCTTGTTTTTACCCAATTACTTATTCCTTATGGTCCAATTCCTTTTCGAAACTCTAATATAATATAATATCCAATTAAAATCCAAACCTTGATAAAGTCAACTGAATCCCTATTTAAAAGCTGAATTTGCTTTTTGGGGTTTAAGATTTTCCATTTTCTTCCCGTAAATTCGATAAAATCCCACATTTTTGAATTTTATCAACTTTATCCTTACCCTGGTCCTTTGAGATGGATGAGTCCGTTGGCCCAACGACTGACCCAATCGCCCATCGCCGCCGAGGAGGAACCTGCAACAGATGGGCAGGCCGAGGATGGCGAGCAGTACCAGCAACACTCGCCGGAGGGGCAGCGACAGCGCAGCGCCCTGCGACCAGTGCTCGCACCTCCGCCACAGTCGCCTTGGTACAACAGTGCTCGTCGGTCACCGGCGGTGGTGAGTGGGAAGGGGCGGAGCACGTGAACAAAGCGGACGAATCACCGGGAAAGGCCATGGGATAGAAAGGGCCAGACATGCACAGAAACGGGTGTACTGTATGTATCCCATTCCCTTTTTCTCTAGCTCATCCCACTCTCTGTACTCTCTCGTCCATCCCTATCATTTTTTTTCTCTCTTCTCATTATTACCTTGTTACTTTTTCTCTCACATCAGCTCACTCATCAGTCACTAGCCCATCTTTTTCGCGTACTGTATCTCTTTTCTCTGCCTCCATTCTCACCTACCTATACTAGTTATGAAGCGAAAGGAAATAGCACACACAAAATTTCGTTTCAAATTTAATTTGAAAAAGTGATACATTTTTAGGCAATGATTATATTATTGCTCCCATTCTTTCTTTCTATTTCCCCCCTTTTTTTTAATAAATAAGTTTTTCTTTTGTTTACTATGTACAACATATGCATAAAAATTTATTTGTTGCAAACTGATAGATTGACAAATTATATTAGGATATAATTCGAGATCAAAACGGATTTCAAAAATGTAAAGGGACCGAATCGATATTAATTTAGACTCATCGGAAATTTTTGGTCTCGGTCTCAACTAAAATATTTCCAAAGTTCATTTTTTGAAGGTCAATCACTCCAAAAAACTAATCATCATCGAGACCGCGACAAGTTCTTTTCTTGGCCGTTATTTGTTCTTAAATTTCCTTTTAAATTTGGTCAAAAGTCATTTAACAAATTTTAGAGAGGTTTTCCCCACAACACATTCACTTACCATCTATTTTTTTTGCCGTTGTTGACTTTTGTGCGGGATTATATTAGCAAGTTGGGGTTGATCCATCGAAAAAATTGTGGCGTAAATCCTCCAAAATATTTTCGAATTTTCCCCAAAGTTCGCTCAGGCGCTGAGATAATTCTGCTGGCAGTCTGATTTGGCCTACTACCAACATAAAAAATCCCAGAGCTTGGAACGGAACTTTGGCATTTTGTCGTTGTTGGCGGAAATAAAAAATACGAAAAATTATATAATCGGATCGGNTTCTTTTGGAGCTTAAAATAAAATTCACACTAAAGTGCATGATCAAAATCTTAAATAAAATGAGCGCAAAAACGCCATTGAATTCCAAAATTTTTTGTAGCTCCTCGATTTTTTGACGCGGAGGCATGTTGTGTTAAAACATGTTGTAGTCTGATTTCTTTTTCTCTGTCCATTCACTTTTCCCATAACAGATGATAATAAGAAATTTGCTTCAAAAAATCGAGGATTCAAAGCAATTCAATCGGCGCCCAATTTTTATCGTATTATCTGTTGGGTGCATATATGCATATACAAAAATTTTTGATCATTTCGCGACTTGCTATTGATGAGTAGAGCACGGATTTTTAGGTGCTAAAAACCCCAAAATAGGTAACTATTTTAGGTTTTTACCCAAAATAGGTGCTAATCGCCAAAAAAAGGCCAAAATAGTTTTTTATCTATTTTTTATTGCATTTTTGTGAAGGAATTTTGGGGTAAAAAAGTCAAAAATAGGTTTTTTTAGGTTTTATAAAATATCTTTAAAATACCTCAAAACCATCTAAAACCATGTTTAAACGCACCCTAGAGCTAAATTAATGAAAATAAAAAAATAGGTTATAACCTAGAAATCCGTGCTCTATTGATGAGAACCCGGTCCTCCTAATAATAATTAAATTCGATCGGAATTTTGTTTTGGCATTTTGTGTCAATCAGTGAATTCATTATCATTACAAAATGCACTCACCGTGCGATTTGGGTCTTTTGGGGTCCAAAATGGGTTCATCATCACACTGATTGGGTGTGGTTGAGTTTGCCGAACAGTTTTGTCATCATTTTGTACCCATCAAAATGGACGGAATTTGACAGAAAAATAATGAATGACAAAGGGGAGGAGGGAGGAAGGAGGGGGAGAGGGGGAGACGGGTTTTGGGGGCGGAAAATCGGCATTCCTTCGATTGATTTGGGAATTTTGGAAGGTTAAAGAACCACCGGAGAAAGACATTTATTAGATATTTTAAGAAATTGCACTTTACAAACATATGTACAGGATTAAGGATTTTTGATTGTTTCAAATTATGGTATAAATTATTCGGATAGCTCGCGGTAACTTGTTAGCGGAAATTTGGTGAGTAAACATAGGAAGGTTCCGAAACTTTTTTAAATATTCAGCCCAAAACTTCAAAAGGCTTCAAAAAAGGTGTTTTAAGGAAAATTTCAAAATCTTTCAAGGAAATCCAAATAACTTAAAATAAAAAGGTCAAAAAATCAGACATAATTTTCTTCATAAATTTGTTTTAAAATTTTGGTCTAACATGGTTTAAAAGTTTCCCCAACATCCTCATGTTTCCATCTCAAGTTTGGCATAGATAAAGGAGTTTTTTGGTAGGGAAGTGCGCACATGAAATTTCAGTTTGACCTTTGATTTTTAAATAGTAAATTTGGAATTGGATTTGTTGGATATTTTCCAAGAGAATTTATGACAGTTTTATTTGCTTTTGTTTTTCTCAAATACAAAAGTTCAAATTCAAGAAAACTAAAAAAAAGATAATTAGGTAATGGCAAAAAGATTCAAATCACGTCATCCATTTTCCCACCGATCTGCCTAATGGGAAGAGGTCAACCATTTGATTGGAGAGGAGGAGGGGAGGGGATGGGTGAAGTGACATGCATCGATTAGCGTGAGGTGAGTCAGGAGATCACATCACATCAGTCAACGACCGACTGATCAGATCAGAGGGGCAGAGAGAAAACACGGGACCGAACAAACAATTTGGGGGATGGACGGGGATGTTTACCCCGGGGATGATCCAAGGCCAAGGTCGTGCATCCCGGCGAGGGAGTTCCGATCAGCGATGATCTATCTGATCGGGCTGCATAATCCCTTGATCGGATCGAGAATGCTATTTTCATGAAGAGCAACAGAAGCCCTTAAAGCCCCACTTATTGTTAGATCTGATCTGTGTTCTTTTTCATGATTAATGTTATTTCTATAAAAATCCCTGATCAGTATTTATCCATTCAGTCTTATGATCTTTAATCCTTCATGATCAGAAAGTTAAGTTTGATCAGATCTATTCTTAAGCACTTTGATTCTGATGGACAAAACCTTAGATTACTCACTGATCGACTGATCAACGATTTAAGAGCATCGATCCCCCAAAATTCTGGGGCGAGGATGGATGGGATCATTGCAAACCGAATGTACCCCGGTTGTTGGCCTTTGAGAATGGGTATTTTACACCACGGAAATGGCGACAGATTGGCCTTTTCGAGAGTGTGGGGGGAGGGGACGAGGGGCAGTCCAAAGGTTGAAGACCGACGATCCCTAACTGTACATTATTCGGAAAGATGGACCAGACAGACTCCAAACTCTTCCGATGTGACATTTGTTGGCCATGGAGATGGTGGGGAAGGAGGCCAAAAGCCCCCCGGGCTCTCGGCGATGTCATTTTGTTGATAAGAACTGTCCGACGAGTGATTAACGCATGGGGAGGGAAGGGCTTTGATGTTGAAAGTTATGTGTGTACAAAGACATAATCGCCATCTTATTGGTGGTTTATGGTGTAGAATTGGCCGGGAAGGGGGAGTTTCGGATCATCCGGACCGGAAGATTGGGTGTGGGAGGGGGAGTGGGAAGGGGAAAGGGTCTGCCACCCCGCTGGCGCCAGACCCTAACCCCCCAACTCCAACCCCCAAGGGCCCCCTTATCAGTTCGATCTGATCAGGACCCCAGCGGGGAGATAAGGAAGGGCATCTTGACTGTCTTGTCAAGGTTGTCTCCCGCTCCCCCTTTCTTCTTTCTCGTCAATCGTCGTTTTTGTAAACGGACTTGACAGGGGCTTATACATAGAGGAGATGGCTTACGTGGGGAGGACCCGCACAGACCAACGATGATTTTATGGACAACCATGACGGAGGGACGGGACAGCAGACGGAGAAGGGGGGAATTTGCGAGTTGCGAAATGGACGAAATGTTAAATTTCGCAAAAAAAGAATTGAATAAAGACCGCCATCAGGAGGTGAAAAACAGGCCCAAAACCACATCAAGACAACGAGACCATGGCAGAAAAAAAGACCAGAAACGGGGATAAATAATCAAGAACAGGATCAAACTAAGATCAAGATTTATTGTTAGTCTTGACCCTGTAGTCTCAACTGCGTGATAAAGAGAGTAATGGGAACGGGAGGGAGAGAGCATGAGGGCAGAGAAAGAGAGAAAAGCCTGGTCGGGGATTGATCAGTCAATTCGCCCGATCAATAGGAAATTTGGCGAAAATGTTGTCCCTCAAGCACAGATTATGTATGCAGATCAGGGCCAGTCGGTTTGTTTGTCGTGTCCATGAATTTGGAGGAAAGGGGTTTGGGGTCTAGTCGCTGTGCAATAATAATACGAGATTAGTGCGACGGAGGACACTCTCGCGAAATGGGAGGGGAGATGAGCGATCAGCAAAATAGTGATCATCCACTGCCTCTTATGGAAATAGAGAACAATTTCCATAAGGGATTTCGGAGGGGTTTATGTAGAGGGTGGTCTGGTGGTTTCCGAACTTCTCTATTCTCCATTAGTTCCGATTCCGACCTTATTCCAAATTTAAGGGTGATTTTCAAAAAGTTAAGCTTTGGGTCATTCTTCGTACTTAATGCTCTTATACCGTTAGGTTAAACGTATATAATAAGATGAAAATTCAAGGGTAGGGAACTTTAAAACCCAAGGTTCTCAGGGGAATCGAAGCGGAAAATTCGAATTTGACAGAGACAACCAACTTCGGTTGCCCTTCCTTCGCATCTTTCGTTGTGAAAAACGCGCGCCCAGCGGCACCTTTAAATGCGAATGAATGAGTGAATGAATGATGGTGATCATCGCCCCGGAGGGGCCGTTTAATTTATTGCGTCGCGCGGGGGACAGACACGCGGCGGCGGCGGCGGAAGTCTGTGGAGCGCGCGGAGATCATCCCCCGGGGCGGAAGCGAAACAACAAAGATCGAGGTCATTCACAGAGAATCGAAGCGAATTGAACTCCATCCACCAACGAGAGTTTAGGAGGTTGAGAAATGGGAATGGAAGAAAAGAGTTTGTCCATTGAGGGAGGAGGGGAAACAGAGGAGGGCCAAAGTTGGTGGAAAGTGGATAGAAGTGCCATGATACAGCAGAGGGATAAAAGATAACCACCAAAGGAGAATGAAAAGTTGGTGGAAACTGAACGAATAAATGGCAAAATTACAATTAATTATTTTTAGTCCGCAAATGTCTTCCCGCAGTCCAAAATTCGTGTTTGTAGCCTGAAATGAGTCCAAAGCCACGGGACAATGACCAAATGAATTTTGGAGAACATTCGGATCTTTTTATGTGCGAAATTTTGGAATTAATCACGAGGATATTCCAGAGTGATTGCATATTCCCGGGATTTGTGGCCAAGCTCCAGTGAGTGGTGAGGGGCAAATGAAGTTGTTGGTTGGCCGGGGGGGGATGTGGACTTGGTGTGTTGTGTGTGTGCATATGGTGTAATTGGGACTTATCCCCCCCCCCCGGACCCTAATCCCTCCCCCTGCAAAACCAATTAATCCCCCATCCCATCCAATTTTCACCTCCGGCAAAATCCCTGGATGCCACCAAATTGGATTGGGCCGATTTTGAATTCCAATGATTGGCATTTTGTAAAAGGATTTTTGGAGATCTTTGGAGCTTTAAATAGGGCAAAGTCCCAAAATCAAGCCAAAAGTGAAATTGGGGAATAAGCAATTTGCTAATATGTAAGTATCTTCCATACCTACCAAAAAGGAGGAATAGAAATTTTTTATTTTAGAATTTTTGCAAAAAAATTAAGCATAACCATGTTTGGATGAATCTTTGAAGAAGCTATAAGCTCAATATTTTATCTGTTGGTCCCTTAATTCCTTTGGTCTTTACAGTATTACAAGGTCGGGAATTTTTTGATCAGAATTCATAAATATCAGCAAAGCTCCATTCTCCGGATTGGTTTCTCTGATCCCAGAGTTCCTGAATTGATTTGAAAGCTAGATCAATCTGAGAATGAGTTAGTTAAGGTCAGTCACTCAAAACTCCCAAATTAGGTTTATAGATCAGCAGATCAACAATCTCCGGGGATCGAACAAGAGAGGTATCTCATCTCTATTCTGCTGATGGGATCCTTAAACAAAAGGATCCATTTTGTTCTTCAAACCTGCAAATTCTGATAAATACCAAAAACTATGAAGTTCAAAAGATGAGAGCCATGTTATTGTTACCATTCAAAATTCAAAAATCAGCAGACCTGGATTCCCAGATTCCCACCCCTCCAAAGAGTTCCCATTCTCATCTTTGCAACTCATCATCCACCCACCTTCCTCCCCCTCCTTTATCCCTTCCCCAATTGTTGCTTTTCAAATTTGTCGTTGCTCTTTGTCCTTCCGCGATGGACGGGCGCCAAAAGTGCACTTTGTTTGGATCAGACATCATCGCTCCGCCGTCCGTCCTCCTCGGGGATTTGGGTTTCGGAGCGGGGGATGATGACCCAGACTGATCAAGATCTGATTGATCACGCGCCCACGCCGACAATGACCCAGACTCGCCCAGATCCATGATGCCCCCAGGGCATCCACCCACCTGCTCTGCTGATAGTAATCTTTGAACATTGAAATGGACTACTTATTATGTATTATTGTACATATGTACATATACATACCTATATGTAAGTATTTGCGGGTCATGAAGTCCTTCCCACCCTGATAGCAATCTTTTGCAGAAAAGTGGGTTTTTGACCAGTAAGAAGGGGCTTACTTTGAATTGAAATGAACAAAAGTGGAGTTGGGTGGATTTATTCTACCGTAGATGAAAAGAGGGAATTTTTTAGAAATACATAAGTACTATCTACCATTGTAGGCATATGTAGTAAAGACAATGGGCAATGAATGGTATGGGATATGGGGACCTTTATTAAATGCACCGTATTGGTTTACCCACACAAGCGTATGTTCCATGATATCATTTTGGCATGAAACAGGTTTACTGTGGATATCAGCAGAAGATTGAGACGCACTACCATATAATGTGCATTTACTAAATGACATAAGATTGATTGTATGAAAACATATATGTAGTTTGTTTAAAAATTTAAGAGCTATTTTCTGCGAGAAAAAATTCAGGGTTCCAATGAAAGCAGTTTTGGTGCCATCGGACACCACTTTTAAGCTATGTATCGGGTGTTTGCCCGAGACTTTCGGTCTCGATTCTTGAGTTAGGGAACTTCTCTGGGTTTTTGCTTTCGATCTCGTTTTCAAATCTCGCCTTTGCTCTCGGGGAATGTTACTGTCCACGGGTAACGAAGCCTTTCAGATTTGGTCCTTTGGATTTTGCTGACTGACTTGTGAGTTATTGGGATGGACTACTCTTGGGCTTATACCCATTCTATCCCAGGGAGAGTGGGTTCTTTAACTACGGTAAAATTGTATAGTGCAGAAACTAGAAAGGTGAGTTCGGGGAATGTTTATGCGCGGGATAATCCCCTCCCATCCCCCGAAAGTCCATTTGTCTAATGAGGAAAATGGATTTGAAAAGGACGGGGAAAGGTCGGAGGGATCTGGGCCACAGGTAACAAGCTAATGTTGCCTAGACCAAGAAAGCAATAAGACTAATTGGGGATGAGCCAACTCGCCAGTGGATCAGAGATCTGATCGACGGGACACAAAGTAGAGGCACAGAAGATGCTATTAGATAGTGTCCAAGTTGGGGCAAAATTAACAGAATATTAGGGACACGGTATTTAACCAAATTAGATCCCAGAAGAGCTTGATCGGGCCATATGGTTATAGCGGAAGAAGCTCGACATGAGCTTTTTGGTGTTAAGAGAATAGATCGGGAACTTGGGGATTCTAATAATGTTTATTTTGATTTTATGAGGTCGAAAAACTATCATGATTGGCGCAAGGAATTCTCTACAAAAAATCTGGAAATTTTATTTGCAAACAATGAAAATGTATCCATTTTATACTTGAGCTGCTCTTCCCACATCGTCGGGAGGAAATAGAAATCAAAAATTGCGAATGAATGAATGGCTCTCATACAAAAAACCATAAAAGTCCACCGGGATCTGATCGGATCATTGCCATAAAAGTTTGCGGGGAAATGAAAAAGGAAAATGGTACAAAAATGGGGGAAATGTACAATGAAAATGGGAAAAATGAATCAGACACAAACGCAGAGGTCTAAGGGCCCGATTCAGAAATGGAAAAATGGCCAAACTCGGGGGAGGAGGAGAAGAGAACAATGAAAAAATTCCTCAGCAAAATGTGTTATTATACGTACAATAATAGCAACCAACAGAAGAAGAGTTGGGGAGGCCAAACAATACAAAATTGCCCCCTTCCATTTTTTGGATTGTACAATTGGCCAGGGTTTAGATGGGTAAGAAAAATGGATCTGCTGGATGGATGGATCGATCCAGGGGGTGCGCAAGAGGGGGATGATGTCTGTCGAGATCGGAGCTGGCCCAATGGGGGTGACTGTTGACACATCTGTCCCCCACCCCTGTGTACATCCCCCGTTTTTTACCAGAGAATTCCCTATAGAATGGTGGATTTTGATTTTTTTAACCATTTCTGCGCTTGTTTAATTTTACAATATCCGGATAGTTCGGGAATTTTGATTTCGACAGACATAGGTCCATTAACCCCGAGTTCCCCAATTTTCATCTGATGGTCCTCCGCGCGGGGCCCGCGCGCGGTCCCATGCGTCCGTCGCTGGACCCTCCGCCGGCCATCACCGTTCGCGCGGTTGTTCCACGACGGTTCGGCACTCCGGCACTTTCGGCACAGCCGAGCAGGTTGCGGAATGCCTTGCGGAAGCGTTTGTCGAAAACGGTGTAAATGAGGGGATTGAGGGAGGAGTTGAGGTAGCCGAGCCAGGTGGAGAGGAACATGGCGAGGAGGTGGACGCACTGGGAACCGCCGGAGAGCAGGCAGATGGCATTGGACAGGTGCAGGGCGAAGAAGGGCACCCAACAGCAGAGGAACACCGCTGAAAAGGTGAAAATGGGCAATGTTTTGAAGCGAAAATTGGGAGTTTTGGAACGAAAAATGGAATTTAAAGTAGTTAATGAAGCCGAGATTAAATGCAGAAATGGCACCGTAATCCGGCAGAAGTGTAAATGAGCCAAAGGCCAAGTAAGGGCACTTATCTGTGATGGGATGTTTCCATCAACAAAATCCCCAATTCCCTCTTCCTTTTGGGTGTAAATATTGAAACCAAAGATCTGGCAAAAGTAAGTCAAAGTTAATCTCATCGGAGGCACTAAATGCCCCCGAGGAGAGAATATTAATTCAAAAACAACGTAGAAGTTGATAAAAATAAAAAGTGGAATAGGAAAATTAAAGGAAGGTGAGATAAATAATAATGAGAAAAGGCACCAGTGTCCAAATTCATAAACACGATTATTAAAGTAGAAAAGAAACAAAGTTGGAAAAAATAATACTATCCCTGGGGTAAAAATACCAATCCCATGAAAAATACAAAAAATTATGGTAAAAATGGATACAAATGGTATGGAAAAGTTCGATATGTTCGATAAGTAGAAGTGAATTCCTTTAGAGTAGAAACTATAGTCAAACCACGAAAAAGTTGTTAAATGAAGATTTTAAGTATTTTTGGAATCTAATAAATCTCTCTTAATTTGAGTTAAAAATCTAAAATGAACGAGTAACTTGTTTGAAGGGCTTACGACCCAAAAAATCCAAAAGTGCTCACCCAACACGATTGCAAGCGTCACTGTGGCCTTTTGCTCGCGTCGCATCTGGCGCGTTGCGCGTTTCAAAAGTTGCCGCGAGGGGCGGCGGCCCTCCTCGATGATCGGGACCAGAGATCGCCGGAAGGCCTGGCGGATGTAGCGGAGCGGAGAGGAGGAGAAGGCGGTGGAGGTGGAGCTGAGCTTCTTCTGGGGCTGTCCACCGTTGTCCAGCTTCACCAGCGGACAGGACCCGTTCCGGAGAGCGGTGCCATCAGACGGAAGGGGCCGTTCCGGAAGCGTACGAGTGATGCGTACGGATCGGCTGGAAGCACCGACGGAATTGCTCCGCGGGTCCGCCACCACTGTGGTGGCCGCACTGGGCCGTTCACCGACCAGAGATGCGTGGGCACTTTCGACCACTGAAAATTGGCAAAAATACACGAATAAGATGTATGGCCAAAAGTAGTTAAGAACAGATAATTTAGAGGGTTAAAAGTTGGACCAAAAACTTGTGTATTTTGTCAAAAATTGCATTTCTACCACTCGATAGATTAGTACCAAAATTATGTTTTGAATGGACCAAAATCCATAATGAATCTCACCTCCGTCCATCCGGCTTCCCGCTTCCGGTGCGCTTTTCCTTCGTCCGCGACTTTTTCTTTTTGCGCCGATGGTCCACCTCACCAGGCGGACCAACAGACTGGCCTGTTTGGCCATCCGGCCTCCACTGCTCTTCCGAATCGGCTTCAGCCCTCCATTCCGGATCCCTTCACTTCTCTTCCGTGACACTTCCGCAACTTCAGCGTGGTCCGCCTCCGTATCGTAGTGGTTAAACCCTTCTCCGCCCGCGATTGATTTTCGCGATGGCGTCGGTGTGTTCATAAGGTTTGGCAGGGACAGATTGGAGCCAAGTTGCAACAACCCGGGCAATAAGTTGCTGTTGTCGGAGTTGCCATGTAAGTCGGTCCGATGTGGTTTCTGCATTATCGGATCACGGTCGTTATTGTTGTCGTCCGTCTTGACAAGCCGGATCACGGGTGTCGGCTGCGCGGAACTTGGCCTCCGGCAACATTCTCCGGATGCCTGCTGCCAGCCGGCGTACGAGTTATGCCGAATCGGCGCCATGCCGGATTCTGCGCGTTCTCGCAACTGTTTTTCTGCGTCATAAAAGCGCTTTTCGCTTCCGGCGGATGTTTGACTCCATTTGCGTACAGCGGCAGAAACTAACGATGACGCAACGGACAGGGAACGGTCGATGAATGGGAACAAGCGTTCCTCCAGTTCGTCTCCGAAACTGCGCGTTTCCTCGTGCAAGTCGCATGCCAAGGAGGAGTTTGGCGACTTGCATCCGGTCTTGGTCACTTCCGTAAGCAATTCCGCCGCCTCTTCATCCTCTTCTTTGCCGCTTTCTGGAAGGCACTTTTCCGGAGACTTTTCCGGCACTTTTCCGCATTGGCACGCGTCGCTTTCAGGCGGTAGACTCGCCATTTTATGGCGTAGCACAGCAGTGGGCAGGGTGTTGCAACGTCGCAGCAAGCGCAACGTACGCTTCCGACGCCAGCCTTTCACGCGCCGTTCTGCCTCGTTACGTAAGGAAGTCATCGGCAACTTAAAGGAAAAAGGACTCAAAGTTGTATTAAATCTAAAAATGTTTGGAGGCAGATTAAACATTAGCTACAGATTTATCCGACTCTGATAATCCACAATTTTCGGAGATATTTGGATCGATTGATCATAGCAGTGTCAGTTTTGGGCTAATCAGATATCAATAAGTTTCTAACCCGTACTGAACTATGAATTTTGGGTCATCAGTTTCGGACCTGCAACGGGTTCATCGGCGCCATCGGAAAGGGCATATCGCCATTCATCATCAGGCAAAAAGTGGGCCGTCGGGGCGGCATTGCAGGCGACGCATTATGGAGATGCGCTCGCTTGCTGCGTCTGCGCGAACTGCCCTCCGACTCGAACGCATCATCGTACTCCTCCTCCTCATCTTCCTCCCCTTCGGAGGGACTGCCGGTGGGGAAGGAGGAGGTCTGAAAAATAAAAAATTAAATA
>LDKF01000433.1:57091-67372 GCA_001026735.1 Rotylenchulus reniformis
CCCCCCCCCCCCCCCCCAGGGGTTGATTAAAGGACTTTCCCATGTCTTTTTTGGTCAAATTTTTTCTAAATTCAGTTAAGGAAGAAAAATTAGATCTTTCGAAGGTATACTAATAAATTCAGTGGGTAGCCAAAGGGTTTCCGAGAAAATTTTCATATGTAGGCCTTTAAGGTCGGAATTCGCAGGTGGACTTTGAAATCGCGAGGTTTGGTCGAGGTAAACCCGAAACTTTTTTTTAATTCCATATATCTAGATCATAAAAATATGAAAAAAATAAAAAACCTATTTTTTCAGAATGAACTCTTAGGTTGTCAGAGTATTCTGTATATGATGGAAAGCATTCGCTTCAATATTCAACTAATAGGCGGAGACGTGAAAGGGCAGAGAAAGACAATTTTTTAGTCGAGACTCGGAACGTAGGGAATTGTGTTCCGGATCCGGAATGGGCCCATTATGAGAATTAGGAGACTGACGGGAGGGAGGAGATTGGGCCAAATTATGTGATAAAAAGATGAAAGAATGGCATCCAGGAAATTGGAGTGTCATCAGAAACAGAAGGTAAGCAGATTAAGGTAAGAAGATTAAGAATAAAAATTGTAAATTTAGGTATTTGAACTTGATTATTGACCATTTTGTGTTCCTTACCCAGAATTCGGTGGTGTAATCAATCTTCTGGGACCTTATAATATGACCTAGAAAAATCTTCCATTATGAGATTCGCGTCAGACTGATTAAAATATATGAATGATTCCACAAAATTCTTACAGAGAGTTTTTGCTTTAAGTTCGGGAACCTATGAAACAACTTAAATTATTGAAATGGAAAGATGGGGCTTTATTTTAATAATTAACTAAATTTGGCCATTTTGCACAAAAATTTCTGTCGTCGAATTTTCCGGACGCGGAAAATACTCGCATCACGCACACTTTAACCTCCGGCGGTAGTTATGCGTGCGGTGTTTAGCGGTTCCTAAGGTCAACAATGGACATATGCCACACGGAGCGGAAGGAATATGGAATATGCCCCCGGGGAGGGGGACCAAAGTTTGGCCATTGTTTGTCTGTGTTATTGTTGTTATTCTTCCCCCTCCGTGGGTGGGAAGTCCGCCAAATTTTTGTCCAATTAGTGTCCCGTCCTCCCCCCCCCCGGTGCCAGTGTTCTCAATTTTCGTGGGCCGCGCGGCGTGTATTGAGCGCCAAAGTCCCGCGAATTTAGCGGATGGACGAAGAACAGCAGTAGTATAAGTACGCACTTTTTTTATCGATTGATTTTTGCGGGGGCGAGACAGTACAGGAAAAGGGGAGGACAGGCAGACAGGCAGAGAAAAAAGTGTCTCGCCCCCTTGGATGTTTGCGGGAGTGGACGGGCGATGACGTCATTGTCCGTCCGATCGGCCAAACCCTTCGGCTGAGAGTATCGATCGGCGGTGGGGATGATCACACGGGAGTCATGGAAAAGGATGATGATGATGATGACGTCATCAATCTCCCGCCCGATTGGCCAAACCCATCGGCTGCGAGTATTGATCGGCGGCGGGTATGATCACACGGGAGTGTGGAAGGGGTGATGATGATGACGTCATCATCATCATCCAAGATGCCATATATTTCGTCGGCCGCCGCGGGCACTTGAACCGGCCCACCCGGCGAGGTGTTAGTCGGGTTGTTAGACCATTGGGCCACAAAAACCAAAGATTTTAGGGGAAATTGGTGCTCTATGTTTGGATATAGTGGAACAGGTGATGACGTCATCATCCCCCGCCCGACCGCCCAAACCCTTCTGCTGTCAGTATTGATCGGGGGAATGATCGCGAGAGTGGAACGGTGATGACGTCATCAACGTTTGTTGAGAAGCGGGGAGTTCAAAGTCCATTGATGACGTCATCACTTAAAGGGAAGAGATTTGTAGACCCTACTATAGTTTGATCATTACATCCTCTTCTTTAGTAGATGTTGTAATGATCAAAGTACAATAACATTTTCTGTTTAACATTATCGGATGTTACACAAACCTTATAGGTCTGTGTAACATCCGATGATGAAACAGGGACAATAAAAGGCGTTAGAATCATCACATTCTCATCTCAATCCCGATCCCCTTTATTGTCGCTAATACAAATGCAACGAGCAACAAAAAGGGTAAGCGAAAAATGACGGACTATTTTTTTGAGTTATTTTCAGGGAAGGGGTGGCTATGCCCTTAAATCGTCTTTCCAACCATCGGCTCAACCACCTTTGAAATTAGTGATTACAAGTAAGTTGGGTGGGTTTAAGCAAAAAATTTGTAAAATTCTCTTCAGTGCCTAAAGTTCCCCCGCCACCGGCCTCACGCAGCCCACCAAGTGATCCACGTCTTCGAATTGGCGGTCGCTCTCAACCGGTATTGCAACACAACAACAACAACAACAAAGGTAATAACATTTCTAGGATAAGAGTGAGAGAAGGAATGAAATTTGTTTGAGTTATAGCACCACCATCATTGGAGGCTGTGATTAGTGACTATGAAGGTGATGACAGCGGTGAAGTCCAACCACTACCTAGAGCACAATCGCAGTCATCGATGACGCTTATTGAGGATGAAAGTGACGGGGGTGGTGAGGAGCAACAACAACCAGCTCCGGTTAGCAAAAAAGGTCAAAACACCATTTTTTGAATTAAGAATGTCTTCATTAATCGAGAATGAGAATTGTTTGGTTTTAGTACCAGGGGCATATAAGTCTGACGAAGTGGCAAAAGCCATTGCCCTTTTAGAGAAGGCCAGAACTCACGAGTTGCAAATTGTAAATACATTTTTCAAGGCTTCTATGAATAATTAAAACCTGCTTAAGCGCGAACTGGAGTTCAAGTGTGGTGGTTTATCGCGTGCCAACGGATGCCTGAAATTGCAAATCGAGACGTTAAATTCCGAAGTAGAATGGCTCGTCCATGATGTGGTAAGTAGAAATTTTGTTGGTTTTACCACGACCCATTCAAGCGTGGTCGCGGGAAGCGCTTACGCAACGCCCAAAATCTGTTGAAGAAAGTGCTCTTCGGGGAAGAATTTGAAGAGCCAATTTGTAAGAAGAGGAGGAAGGTTTCAAATGAATGCCCCTTTTAAAGAGGCATTTAGTAATCAGAGATCTGAACAATGGNATGTCCGTTTTAGGACACAAAAAGCCACGCAAATTTGGAGGACAAAGTCAATGGACGAACTGGTGGGGGGAAGGGGTGAGGGCATTTCATATTCATCGTCGTCGTATTCGTTATTGGGGACAATGTTTGCCTTTTTGGTGGGAGGAGGAGGAGGATAACTCACGTGAATGAACCCGCGGGGGACCACAGAGAAAGAAGTATGGCCAAATGCAATTTGGCCCAATATCAAAGGGCCAAAAACACATTATCATGGGGCAAAGGACATTTATAATACAATGAAGAATGGGTAAGAAAGCGCAACAAAACGGGTAAAACTAATGTGTTAGCATAGCGTACCAAACAGATCTGTCAATGGGGCTCCCGACATTTGGGGATTTTGTTATAGAGCAAAAAATTAGCTATAAAAAAGTCTATGTCCATTCGAATTCGTCCTCTACAAAAAAAAGTTGTGGTTAAAATAATATTGTTGTGCAAATTCACAGTATTTTGGCCATAATTTTTTTTGGAGTGGGCCAATTCGGTAAGCTTTTTTATGGAAGAAAAATCAGCCAATTATGTATTGTACATCCTTTACGATTTTCAAAAATTTCGGAGCGATTTTCGTGCCATTTATGAAAAAAAATGTGTATGCATAACATTCAGAATTGGTCGAAGCTTTTCTTGATATGGATCCAGAAAATTCAGAAATCCAAGCTGATCAAGACCAACCGTTATCTAAATGATTTTGTCATTTTTGTTGCATTGGACCTTTGGAAACAAATGTTTAATGCACTTTAAGCAATTATATGTTCCGAAACGAATGTTTCACCGAAATTGGCGTTTTGTCTTTTCACAAATATTGCCGGGAACAAAGGCCACGGGCAATGGGCCGGAAATTGTGTTAATTTGGAATAACTCAAAATTCTGTTATTTCAGCAAAAATTATTTGGCGGAACAAATTGACAATGAGGAAACAGAAAGGGCTGAAGGTTAAGGAGAGAAGTAGGGAGAACGGAGAAGTGGAGGTTAAGGAATCTATTAAAATTAAAAATTGAAAAAAAACTCCTTGCCATTGGTCAGAGATTTGCAGGAACTTGTATAGTGTATGCTTTATAACAAATACTTATTTGGGTCAAATTTTTGGAGGCAAACATGCAAATATCTCTTCCTAGTTTCAAAATCAGATTAGGCACTAAACTCCCTTAAGTTTTTATTTATTTATTTATTTATTTAATTGTTTATAAGATACAAAGTACAAACTACACAATACTAAAGTCGGGTGCTTGCATAGTTAGAACTTACAAGGGTGCTGTGTCGTTAGTAAAAAAAGTGCAAATGACCTAGAAAAGGGACGGATAAACCGCTACTATGAAGAGATGATACTACGAAATGACAAAAAGTACAGAACGACTAAAAAGTGACAATTTTAACAAATGTAATTAAATAAATTATTTAAAAAATATTTAAAAATAATTTAATAAAAATAAATGGGTAATATTGTGGTTTGTACCCCCTTTTTGGAAAAAATCGCCCTAAACATAGCCCAAAATCACATCCTAGGGGAAGTTTTTGACGCTGAATCCGATTCTGACTCCCATTTTGACTTAATGCGTCATCTGACGCAACTTTTTGACGACGTAAAAACGTTGTTAACTTAATTTATCATTTTTTATTATGAAATGACTTTCTAGTATAAATTTTGACGCTGAATCCGATTCTGACGTTCATTGTGACGTAATGCGTCATCTGACGTCACTTATTGACGCTTACGTTGTAAATTCATCCCAGATATAAACATATGTTGCAGTTTCTACATGCGGCATCCCGGAATCGTTTTTGGAGATTTTTTCAAAAAAATTAACGTCAACGTCAAAAAGTTGCGTCAGAGGACGCAAGAAGTCAAAATAGACGTCAGATTCAGATTCAGCGTCAAAAATTACCGAAGGAAATCCTTTTGAGATGATTTTTCAAAAAATTATTTTTTGAAGTCAGCGTCAAAAAGTTGCGTCAGATGACGCATTAAGTCAAAATGGGAGTCAGAATCGGATTCAGCGTCAAAAACTTCCCCTAGGATGTGATTTTGGGCTATGTTTAGGGCGATTTTTTCCAAAAAGGGGGTACAAACCACAATATTACCCATTTATTTTTATTAAATTATTTTTAAATATTTTTTAAATAATTTATTTAATTACATTTGTTAAAATTGTCACTTTTTAGTCGTTCTGTACTTTTTGTCATTTCGTAGTATCATCTCTTCATAGTAGCAGTTTATCCGTCCCTTTTCTAGGCCATTTGCACTTTTTTTACTAACGACACTATTTGCACTTTTTTACTAACGACACAGCACGCTTACAAGTTAGAATGATAGTTTGGCTTATTGANCCACAACCATTGGCCTCAACTTTTTCTTTTTTGCCATAAAATGGTCGCTGATGAGGGCGGATGGGGGCGATAGTTGCAAAATTCCTCATGGGAATTTTTTTCTCCAAAACTTGTGAGAGCACCAATTTTGGGCCCACATCATAATCCATCATCGCAATTTTCCGCAAAAAATATCCAAACATGGCAATTTTTTGGAACGAATCCAAGAAAATTAAAAACCATTTTCCCAATTTAAGTTTGTTCATATTTCTTACTATAACTATACTAACTTGTAATACCATTAGAACAAAAATTAAAATTATAAATAAATCATAGGATTTGTTTTTAAAATCCAGAAAAGTGTGTTTCTCAAATTGAACTCAATTGGCCATATTTTTTCTCGGAAGTAAAACAATGGCACGAAAACATCAACAATCAGTGTGGAGAAGGTCCAAGGACCCCCTGGAAATAATGCCATCGGAAACGGCCAAAATGGCACAAAAACAAGGGCCCTATTGGGGAAGAGGGAAGTAACCCAATTTGAGCAAAAATTCAATTTTCGCGCTAAAAGAAATTTATCCAAATTTGCCACCATCGCCATAAGTGGCAGGGCAACAAGTTGGCAAGAAAGATTGTTATTCCAGCAGGGGGAAAGTGCAAATTATGCCCAAGTTTGGTCCAATTTTATATTATACCTTTTTGCACTTTTTATGCTAATAAAATGGCCAAAAAGGCAAAAGTCAAATTTTTTATCCATTTATGTATTAATGGTATCATTTGAGAAGACAAATGATGATTGGCACTGAATGGTGAAGAAATCGGATTTTTAGGCAATAATCTCTTTTTTGTTCCTATTTAAAGAAAATTCACTAGGAAAATATATTTTTCAATGGGTTGATAGCGGTGATTTTAAAATCGAAAAATCTAATTTGGATTTTGGACCAATAATTTTGAAGATTAGTAGCCCCTTTTAGAGAAAAATTAAATTTGGTGTCTATTTTGGGGATTTTCCTTACTAAAAATCCGATCCCTAATGATGAACAAGAAACTTGGTCGGGAAATGGGCCTTTTCCGCACCAGTTCTTCGTTCTTCTCCGCCTTCACACTTTCTTCGACTTCCTCGGGGGCTCATCAACCTCCGTCGTCCCCTCTTCTTCCAACTCCGAAATGCCTTCCGTCGCTGGCGGAACCTGAAGTTGGCACTCCTAAAAACGCGAAAATTCCACAAATTTTGGTGTAAATCGAGTTTAAAACTTGGAATTTCCGGGAATTCTTAGATATTTGGTCCGAAATTGGTGATTTTGAATGGAATTTGTTGAGAATTGGTGAGAAAAAAACAATGTAATACATGAAATGGATCTGCGAACCTTTTCGGATGTATTTACAGGAAATTGGCCATGAGTAATGGCCTGGTGGAACCGTTTGAGTTACTGGAACCTTTCTATGGTAATGACGTTAAATTGAATTATCTTTTACTGTAAACTCAAGGTTTAAAATTGGCAAAAAAAACATGACTATTAATCCAGGGCATCACCGCCATAAAATCATGGATATTTGGCCGATTACATTAAATTTTAATCAGGGATCAATGGCTTTCAAATTTTGATGCAATTTTAAGCAAAATTTGCCTGCTGTTCTTCCGTGTGGCCAACTCGCTGGCGAAAGCGTGAGGGAAGGAGGCGCGAGAAGCGCGGCGACGGAGGCGGCGGAGGACCGCCCATGGGCAGCGAAGTCTGACGCGTGTGGTGAACGCTGTCGGAGCCGTGCCAAAGGCGGCGATTGGGACGGAAGAAGGCCGAGTTGGTGGACACGGAACGGAGGTGGCGGGGACCCTGAAGATGGACAAAACCAAAGATCAAAAAGCAAAGATCAAAAGGCAGGGATCAATTTTAAATCAGTTTTTGATCCATTAAACCGAATTAGTTTAGAAACGGGGACAATCAATTACTTCGAGCCAATACAACTCATCATTTGACCAAAATTTCGGGTAGGGATTACCAAACCTGTTCTAGCCTTTTCTTGCCTGAATATCCGCCGCCCTTCTCTTCTCCTCCAAAACCGCTTCATTCAGAAACTGTTGTGAGGCGGAGGAGAGACGAAACTCTGGCGACTTGTTTAGGGCCACGAACTCGCCCAGCATGTTCACCAACGAGTTGCGCAGACGAGATTTGAGCGAAGTTTTGGGGGAAGGACCTTCGGAAGGGCAAGGCGGGAGGGAGTCCATGGGAGGAAGTGATCTGAAAAGCGAAGTGATCAGACTGAAAAACATCAGCGAATCATCAAAAATATTTATTTTCTTGGGAATTTGAAATTTGTTTTAAAAATGAGTCGAAAATTGGAGAGTCTCGACATCAATTTTCCCTAATCAATTTGTTGGTTCTGATTATGAGCCAGCCAAAACCATTTCTTGATCACTGTCCGAACGGTCCAATGACCTTGGCTGATTGGGGAAAATAGTCACAACTGAACAATCAAACTCAGAAGGAAACCAAAGGATAAACTCAGTCTTCTTTCTGAGACACAAGTTACGGTAAATGATTTTCAAGAATTCTAGAAAATACAAAAATGGAAAGTTAAAATCAATAAAAAAATAAATTTTTGTTGGGTCCGGCTTTAGAATTTTATCGGATTTTCATTTTCCATAAATAACCAAAGTGAATATTGGTAAATTCTATTGCGAATCCAGCAGATTGATCGGTGTCGACCGTCAGAAAGTTCCGCGAGCGCGAAATTTTTGGGTCATACAATTGGGGATGATCATTCACTCACTCCACGCACATAATACCTTAAATAGAAAGAATGATAAGGGAGTGGGACACGGGGGATCATCCATCTCTTCGTTTTCACATGAAGGGTTTCGTTCCGAAAAACCAACCTTAACTGGAGTTATTCTTAGAAATGGGAAAGTTTTGGTATGAAGAAGAAGAAGATGATGATGGTCGTAAACAAAATGGGAAAGTCCGAAAATGGTGAATGATCGAGTGATGATCAAAACATATTGATCAGATACCATCGATGGAAGAACCAGAGGAGTCATATTTTGCTAACTTGGAAGGGGCGAAACCCTCAAAATCATTCCAGTTGACCATCGAAGCCCCTTTTGGCCAATTTGTTGGCATTTTACTATCCTTTTCTCCAATTTCATTCTGACACTTTGTCTTTTCAAAGGTTTCGTTTCAAAAATCTTCCATATGGAAATAACTGTTGAGATCCTCATAATTATCAAGACTCCACTCCCCGGTACCATCAACAATTTTCTTCCGCCGGGGATAAGAATGGAAAATCGGAATTCCCGCTGGTTTCAATTTTAGTCCCAATTCTGTTTTCGGTTTTTGATGGCCAATGTTCAGAATATCAACGAGAGTCCAACACCATTCTATTCCAGCAGATTAACTTTTGAATCGGATCCATCTGCTTATTTCGGATCCACCTACAAACTTACCAAGTTTCATTCTGATTTCATGAGTTTGTGTCTTTCGAGATTCGCCATAGTCTATTTAAATGATGTTTTTGCAATTATTCTGAATTTTGGGCCCTTATTGCCTTAACATCATTCATTGGTTTAACGGCCTCTATACATTTTTTATTTCATTTTTATTATCGATTTGATTTCAAAGATCACTTCTGATTTGGGAATTTGAGATCGCTTCATATTCCATATCCATAGATAAGATTCTGTTTCTCTGAAAAAACGTATTTTTTTACGAATTAACTAATTTTTTGTATACGGAATTATTTCCTCCTTTTTCTTATATTAGAAAGTTGACAATTGTCTATTTATTTGATTTAATCAATCCTATTCCATCCATTCATAGTTTGTTGAAAATGGAGTTCATTCTTCATTTTAACATTTTCTACAAACTACATCATTAATCATTACCACCGACAAAAAGTCTTGCTACGCCTCCTCCAAAGTTGACATGCTAACACATGAGTATCCTCCTGCTGCTACTGATGGTCCACCATCGCTGATCCGATTTCACCCCTCCGATTTTGCCCTTTCCATTGAGTTTTGCTGTTCATTCATTAGCTAGAGGAGGCTTTTAGAGGGGCGAAAGTGGGGGGAGGGGTGGGGGGTCAAAATGTCAACTTTGGAGAAATCGGTGGGGGTAAAAGCAAAAGCAAACAATGGCTTTTGGAGACCAGCGAAGCTTGAAAATTAAATAAATCGTTGGGAGCTGAAGGAACCAGAGATCTGCTTTAAGGGGGGTCTTAACATCCATTTTATCAGCAAATTTCCAACCTTTTTGTGTTTATTTGTTTATTTTCGAGGACATTCGGAGGCACTTCGACCCTTTCAATAGATTTTGGCTGTTATAAGTTATAAGCCAGAATTCGTAGATTTTGATCAGAGGCCGCGTGAGCTATTTGGGTGATCAATGATCATATAAATATCTCACATAATGTCCTCTGGGCTGATCACAAGACCAAAGTTAATTTAAGTGGCGCCAATTTGATGATTTCAACTGATCAGATATCAATAACACCGAATTCGACAATTATAAAAATACATAATCGCTATTACAAAATTTATTGAAATTATTTCTTTAGAGAGGAATTAGATTACAGTCGAGATTTGCATTGAATATGGAAAAATACATCTTCAAGAGCAGAGTGATCAGGGCAACCCGATTTAGGTATGCGATTTGGAATGTTTCAGACGCTAATCCGGGTGGCTTTGGGTGATCGGATCAATGGAATCCCGGCTCTTTTGCTCCTTGACCAGAACACGCCTCAGGGAATGATCAGTGACGACACAACCTTTGGTTCTTTCTGCAATTTTGTGACTTTTAAAGGAAGAAATTTAATA
>LDKF01000433.1:68916-94887 GCA_001026735.1 Rotylenchulus reniformis
GGATCATCGCGCACAGAACACGGAATCAGCCCAAAAACATGTTTTCGTCCCCCAAAGTTGCGTGGATCCCTACAAATCACACCTCCCCTGCCAGACGAATAAACGTCCGAAGGGCAGGCAAAGCTTTCAGTTTATTCGATAAAACGCATCGTTTTTCATTTTTCAGAATTTACTAGCCCATTTTTTCGAATAATATTAAAAATTTCTTTAAAATTTCAATCTTCCTAATATATAGTTATATAATTTTTTAGCAATTTTTTTAAAAATTTTTTAGCAAAAGTGTGCCATTTTTTTGGCATTAGTCCCTGGCTTAAAATTTAGCTTTTTTTAATTCTGAGAAATTTTATCGTATGACATGAATTTTTTGCAGAGAAATGAAGGGCGGATTTAAAAAAAGAGATGGACATGTTTATTTGTTTAAGCCAACCTCAGTCACAAGGTGTGAAATTACATAAACATCAAATTTTAAGGGGCAAATTTTTGTTGTTTTGCATGAGTTTGAAAAAAATATTTGGGAATCGTAAGCCGCTAATCGGACCCTAAGAAGGTTAAAATTGTTTAAAAACTTTAAAAAAACTAAAATTGTAAAAAAAAATTCCTTGTTAAATTCAAGGCCCCAAAAATTTTATTGTCGAAAATATTTTATCTTTGATCTTTGAACAAAATAAGCGGATTTTCGGGTAAAAAAAGTCTTTGTATGACTCATCTTCCATTTCCATTGACGAAAAAATGTTCGATGGATTGAGTAAAATAAAAAATAAAACAATAAAATTGCGTTGAATCACACCCCGGAAATTGGTGTTTTGTCCGATCACTTTTCTGTGGTTCCAAAATTGCTTTAAACTTGAATTGAATCGATCATCTGATAAAACCTTTCTGATCATTCATTTTATGGGATTACACCAGTGGGAAAGGTCGTACATTAATAATTTATGGGCAACTGATCAGCCCAAAAATGATCAGCCCCTCTCTCCCCACCTATAAACGCGGAAATTGATCGCGCAACACATTCACGAAAGTTGTGATCACTTTCCCTCTTTTTTGGACATTAATCGGGTGATCAGACGAATTTGTCCTTTGAAAGATCAAAGTCATCTTATCACTTTTAGAAATCATCATAAACATTTAATCGTAGAAGGACAAATCAAAGTCCCGATCAATGTCCTAATGATCAATGAATCGATATCCCGAATGAGTTTACCAATTATTAATATACTGCTGAACAAATTCAGTTCTAATCAATGCCTTGCGGATCCTGATCCTTGTTTAATTAACATTTTCCTAGAAATATTAATGTTCTGATCAACATCCCAACGATCAAATTATGAATATTGGACATTGATCTTTCTTCTATCGAACCTGATCATTTTACTTAGAAGATTCAATGGTCTGATTTGATCGGGATAAATGTTCCTGGCTTGTTTTCTTTGACATCTTAAATTGTCCAAGATCAGTGTTCTAATCTGTCCTAAAGTTCTGTACACTGATCATTTCCCATTTTTTAGGAGATTGCTCAGAGATAATTTCTAAGGATCAATGTCTACAGCAGAAGTAGAACACACGGGAGAGTTCACGGAGGTGCCGGTGGACGCGGAAGCGGCGGAACGGAAGGAATCCGTGGAGGAAAGCGGCACGGAAAGTGCGGAGCCGGCACAGCCAAGGCGCAAATTCTACGTGAGCACCGCGGAGGAGACGGAGGACACGGAGCTGGAGGAGGAGGGGAAGGGACAAGGAGGACGGAGGTGAGGAGGGAGGGAGGGAGGGAGGGACAGGGATGTTGGAAAAGCGAGAGGACAAAATGATAAGAAAGGCGAGAGAGAATCCCGAAAAAGAAAGCGAGGGATGAGAGGCCCAATTCCAGAAAAAACCGAAAATTCTTATTCAAAGAGTAATTTTTCGGGATTCACCAAAAATCAGGGTATTAAGAGATGCTGAAAAGGCGAGTGAGACAGATAGTAAATACAGTATTGTGAAGATTCCAGGCCGGGACGATAGGTAGAAAATTGGCGCTGGTTTGGATTTAGCTGTTTTAACGACTCATTAATAATTTATATTTATATCTACCATGCATATGATAAGGTACAATTTTAACCCAATTTACGGTTTTTAAGCTAACTTATGAAAACAAAGATCCAACCACAGGTCATCGAGCTCACCCAAAATGGCACAAAAAGTGATCGAAAAGTCGGCGACCAACACCGCCACCACGGACATGTCCATATCGGTGGGCAATCTGATGAGTGTGCGCCAGCAAGATGCATTGGTGAGTGTGATTTTGGGCGGAGGACTTATCCAGAAAATGGAGGATTCCGATCCAATAGAAATCGAACAGATCAGTTTTTATGAGATCAGTTTATAAAATGGCAATAATAGCCCTTGAGAAACGCTTTGAACAAGGGATTTTCTGCAGCGATATTGTGATTCGCTACAGAAAAAGTAATGCACAGAGAAAAAGAAAAGCAGGCAAGAATATATTTTAGTGCAACATGGATTATTTACGCTGATTATATGTTTCACCATTCAGAGTTCATAAAGAAATTCAGAAAAACGGTTCCCACGGCAATCGGTCCATCTCGGAAGTATTGCGCTCCAAGTTGGCATCTTTGCCGACCCGTGAAGAAGGAAATTTCACATTGGGTAAGCATTATTGTTATTGATTTTATCTTGGTCTACGGTATTATTGATCTATGATATTTAAAATGCGCGGCCAATGATCTTGGCTAGGCGACTTTGATTTCGATCTTACAATTAAATCAGACACCATTATTCGATCAAAAATAAAACGTTAAATGGGGATACATGAGTTAAGATGAGTGATATTTTTAATGGCGAAAAATGGGCAATTTCAGCATTATGTCCAGAAATTATCCTTTTAATTGATAGCATAACATGTTTTTAAATTTTATAATTAATTATTTTGATTGGGCTGTTTTCTTCAAAAATTTATTCCTTATTAATCAGCGGTGGGAGGGTGAAATCATCAAAGACCGCGCCGATCATTGATCACCCGCTGATGATCGACCCGTCGTTGATCTCTCAAATGCATCAATATTTTTTGCCGATCTGATCGCCCCAAATCTTTCTCAGATCGACTTCACAATTCTTTTCCCAACAGAATTTGCGCAACCCATCTAAAAAATTCAAGTTAATATTAGAAATAACATTTTATTCTAAAATCAAAGTATAAACTCGAAAAATATCGGAATCAGTTACCATATACGATAAAATAAAAATTGGGCGGCGGGAGAAACGCCTTGAACCATCAATTTTATGAAGCGAATCCCTTATTATAAACTCTACATGAAAAGTAGAATAAATAGAGAAAAATAAAAGTTGGAATTCTCTGTCTTTTCTACGCTGATTATACTTCAATACCTCATCCAATCATCTTACCAAAAAAGGAATCTGCTGTAGTCCCAGCTTGAGTTCCTTCCCTACAGTACTACATCTTTATCATTCGGATATTTCCCCTAAAGTACATACAACCCATAACGTTCAAAAGTGCTATTTATCATTATCATTAGATTCAAAGATCAGCTGTGCTCAGAGTAGACCCAGACCCCATCCCTATCGGGATGCTATCTTTTACACCAAATTCCTCGCATTTTTTGTCGGGGTCCGTTCTGTACTTTCCGCCCCCGCAAAAAGAAATCGTGATGGAATAAAACTTTTATTGGTGATAAGAACCCATTGATAAGTCTGTCTGATAAGCTAAATCATTCGTTCTTTGGACCTCCCAGTCTTGAAACTTTCATAATTTTGTTTTCTTAGTAATTATGCTAATTTTATCACTCGGCGATCAAAAATTACCGTCATCCTTGCCCTCCAAATTTATGCCATCCTTTTCTCTTTTGGACAACAGAGAAAATGGCTACATTGAGGGTACAAACTTTTTTTACGGAATAATTTAGACTAATTATCAAGAAAAATTGAGATTAATTTAATATTGATGTAAGTACTTAATTAGTATTTCGGTTTCTGGCCAAAAATTCAGGGTTTTAATTTTTCCAACATCACACTTTCAGGTTTCTCCAAGGTGTTCCATACCCGGACCCGGTTCCTGATGATGGTGCTGTGTCTGCTATGTTTGGCCAGCATTTGGTCCAACATTCTTTGTAAATAAATTCAGAAATTTGAACTTATAAATTTTCCCCAAAAGGTTTTAACTTCGCCATCATTTGCATCGACCATGCCGATGCCAAGGCGCACGGAGAACAACACAGTGATGAGGCGGCAATGTTGCTGACGGACAATGCCGGAAACGGAGAGTCAGTGGGTGATCGGAGAGGAGGGTCTATGGTTTGGCAGGGTGCTATGTCATTAGTTAAAAACCGCCATAACCCAAAAGCTTCTCCAAAAACCTTTTATTAAAGCTTGCTAGACCAAAACTTCCAGCGGTAAAGTTGTGCAGAATTTTATGTCCTTTTTGTTTGTATTTTTAGTTTTTTGAAATTCTAACTAAAAGTTCGAAATATCCCCTAAAAACCCTAGTTTTCGATATATTTAGAAAATTTTGGCCAATTTCAAAAATTAAAAATACCGAAAAATAGAACTTAAAATTACGCACAACATTACCGCTGGAAGTTTTGGCCTAGCAAGCTTTAAAAAAAGTTTTTGGAGAAGCTTTTGGGTTATGGCGGTTTTTTAACTAACGCCCATTATGGCGGTTTTTAACTAGGGTAGCACGGGGACGGGGATTTTGAAAAAATCGGGGACGGGGATTGCCGGGGATGNGGGGATGGTGAAAAAATTTCTGTCTTTTTACCAGAAAATTTTTTTCAAAAATTTTTATGAGTGTTATATATCAAAAAATTTTCAAAGCTTTATTAAAAAATGAGCATTTTTTGGATGAAGAAATTTCACTGCATGAGGTGCCGGCGGTCCCGATAGGGGCCGCCGGAGAAAATTTTTCGAAAATTTAGGTCATTTTCCTTAAGAAAATTTGTCATTTTTAATGAAATTTTTGAACAAATCATTATGGGAGGTGGCGGCGGTCCCGATAGGGGCCGCCGGAGAAAATTTTGAAAATTAAGACCCTTTTCTTTTTAAAAAATTGCTTAATTTTTATGTCACTTTCTGTAAATTCTGTTTGAAAATTCAAGAATTATCATCTTCTAAAAAATTTTCGTAATAATTTTTGTGTTGAGAAACAAAAAAATGAACAAAAAAAGGACAAAGAAATAATTAAATAAAATATGAGGCGCCAGGAATCGAACCCGCGACCTCGCCGCCAATAAACTAGCATTGTACCACCGAGCCAAGGTTCATTTGGCTAGTCATCCACCAAATTCTCTTATCTCTTGGATCCAAAATGGCATCATTAGGGGTGCATTTTCATCCCCGAATCCCCGCGGGGATAAAGGTCGGGGATCGGGGATGTCGGGGATGGGATCATCGGGGACGGGGACGGGGATGGAGCCCAAAAAAGTCGGGGATCCCCCCCCGCGGGGGGGGATGTCCCCCCCCGTGTGCTACCCTATTTTTAACTAATGACCCGCACCGTTTGTTTGGGTAGCAATCATAAGCATAAGCTTAAAAAATCCCGATTTTTAGAACTGAGAAAAACCACCTACATTAAACCTATCAGAACACATTGAAAAGACAATTTTTAACATTTTTCATTTAAAATTTGCCAACTTTAAGGAGTAATAACACTTTGCCAACACCCACAAATGCCAACGAAACTACAGCTCCAAATTCAAATTCCTCCGTTCCCGCCAAAAGGACAAAACGCTTTACACCCCGCCAAAACTTGTACCTGACTTCCGCTGTGGCCGCAGCCGCGTTGATCGCCAACTTTGCCGTCATCACATTAGTCAGTTTGTTGGGTCCATTAATCGGAAGCTTGCTCAAATCTATCAGGGCTATGATGTCCGCATTGATGAGATCTACCATAACTATGTGTCTGCATTTCAATAGTACATACCGTAAGGGAGGAGCATTCCCCTTAATGGATGAAGCAAAAGAGATCTATTAGCCGAGCACTCTAGAGCAGGGGTGCCATTTGTTCTGATTTATCAGAAATGTTCTGATTTTGAGGGTCCAAATCTGACAAAATGAAAATGTTCTGATTTGTCAGATTTGTTCTGATTTTCGACCTCTGTCCTTATTTTGTCCTGATTTTTGGGATTTTGGAAAAATTTCATTTAAAAATGACCAATTTTCTGAAGAAAGTCAGTCTAAATTTTCAAAATTTTCCCCGGCGGCCCCTATCGGGACCGCCGACACCCAAAACTAGTTCTCAAGTGAAAAAATTGCCAATTTTCTTAAGAAAAAGGACTAATTTTTCAAAATTTATTTTCTCCGGCGGTCCCTATCGGGACCGCCGACACTAATCAGTAAATTTTTACAAAGAATATTTAAAAAATGATCAATTCTCTATAAAAGGCNGAATTCTCTAAAATTCTCTAAATTTTCTTCGGCGGCCCGTCAGGGCCGCCGAAACACGCCCCTTCGGAAAAATTTCTCCAGCCCCTCCCTCATCCCAAAATCCTGGATTCTCCCCTGCATCGTGTTTGATTTATTCAATTCATCTCCCAAATTGTTGCATGGACGGCAAAAATGAAATTTGAGCGCTAGAAAAGACAAAAGATCCAACATAATGCCACGTGCGCCAAAATTTAAAAATGATGCATTCCTATTGAAAAAAGAGTTCGAAAGTCGATCAGACTTATTTTTTTTCATAGACAGAGAAATTCATTTTTTATACGCCCAAACATTTATTTGTGCCCTGAAATTTATTGCTACCAAACGGAATGTCGATACACACATTTTTAAAGAACTTACTACCACATTTACAAAAAAAATTGGGCTTTTCGTGATTCTTACGTTATGTAGTCAGCACACATTTACTCTTTTTCTTTTCCGCGCTCTCTCGTAATCTTTTTTTTCTCTAACGATGTGTTTACGCCAAATCTTTTCTAGCGCTCAAATTTCATTTTTACCATCCATGGTTGGAATTGACTATGGGTGGTGTGAAATACGATATTTTGAAATAATATTACTCAAATTAATTGATTTAAGATCGAATTTAAAGCAAAATGTTCTGATTTTTGACCATGAAATCTGATTTTTTGAGGTAAATGTTCTGATTTTGAAAATTGTCTGATGGCACCCCTGCTCTAGAGGCGGGCGTAGCTCAGTTGGTAGAGCAGCCGAGATCTAATCGGAAGACGCTGGGATCATCCCCCGGCCGCCTCTTGTCTTTTTCCTCTGGAAAAAGGTGTCTCTAGAGCAGTGTTGTCCTGATCCACCAAATTATGATCTGATCCATGATCTGATCTGATCCGATCTGATCCGAGGTCCTAGATCAGATCAGGATCAGATCATTTTTAAAAACCCAGGATCAGATCAGATCACGTCCGGATTACTTTTTTCACGTGATCTGAAAATGATCCAATTTTTCAAAATTTTCGACAGAAAATAGGAATTTTCCCAAAAATTTTCGACAGAAAATAGGAATTTTCCCAAAAATTTTCGACAGAAAATAGGAATTTTTCCCAAAATTTTCGACAGGAAATAGGATTTTTTCCCAAAATTTTCTACAAAAAATAGGAATTTTCCCAAGATTTTCGCCAAAAATCGGAATTTTTTAAAAATTTTGGAAATTTTTCAAAAAATTAGAATTTTTCCCTCAAGAATCTCAAATTCCTTATTGTAGAATGCGACAGGAAGAGTGAATGAACAGAGAAAAACTAAGTCAGACGGCATTATATTTTAACCAACATGCTTCCGCGTCATAATCACGAGGAATAAAAAAATAAATTGAAATTTTATTTGACTTTTTACGCTGATTATAACAAAACTTCTGCTCCCTTCCTACTACTGTAGCTTCTAGTATATCGGTCATGGACTGTACATATTTATCTAATATCTGCTCTAAACCTTATCATACGGTAATATTCCGTTATTATTCCAGGTGAACAACTACGGTATCCGGACCATCTTCGCCTTCCTCGGCTTTCTGTCCGCAATTGCCACTTCCCTTTTGCCTGCCGCCATCGAGCTCGGCTTCTACTACGTCCTGGCCTGTCGGGTTCTTCAGGGTTCGGATTTTTTCAAAAAAAATTATTTTTATTTTTGAATCCCTTAAAGGCCTGGCCTTCGCCGCCAACTTCCCTGTCATCGGTGCCTTCACCTCCAAATGGACTTACTACAAGCAGAATGGATTGTTCGTGTCCGTCCTGGTTGCCTATGTGCAGTTTGCTCCGGCGGTTACGGTAAATTTTATTTTTTCGGAATTTCGCAATTTTTCTTCCTCAAGTTGCCAATTAGCGGGGCTCTATGCGAGTTAACCGGTTGGCCATCGGTGTTCTTTGCCCATGGCGGAGCATCCTGTGTGTTGTTCACAGTGTTCGCCATCTTCTTCAGGAATAGTCCGAGTGAGTTCAAGACTTTTGAAACCATCAAAGACCCAATTTTTAAATGCATAAATCCTTTAATTTCTTTGTCTATAACTTAATTTGATTGACACACTTATTTCACTGGAACAATGTCCAGGCTATTCATCAGAGCTTGCTGTCATTAAAACCTTTTCTTTCATAAACAAATACTATATCTAGATAGGTTAATTTTCATTGTTTAAATGCTAAATTTTCAATTTTATTATTTTTATGTCCGAAATCTGATTATATCCCATCAGATAAACACCCATTTGTGCACGAGGTGGAACTGCGCAAGATCGCGGTTGGCAAGTCTGAGTTGAGCAAGGAGTTCCAGAAGAAGATCCCCATCATGGATATCCTTAAAACGGCCTCCGTCTGGGCTGTCTGGATCGCCGCCATTGGCAATTTTGTAATTTTATCAGCTTGTTACCCTGATCCTATCACGAATATCTTATTTTCCCTTACATTACAGGTCTGTGTCAACATGATGTTTCTCTACACACCAAGGTACAGTACAATATCATTAGCATCTCTATTTTCTTTTACCGTTTTTAGGGTAACTTTTTATTCTTATGCATTCTGAATCTGTTCAATTTTTCCCCTAACCATCAGATCCAGTCAACAAAAATTTAGGCGTAAAACTGAGATTTTTGGCCTTAAGATGCCTGGCTTCACCAATTTTCAGGATTTTCCCTTTCCAGCTATTTGAACTCGGTCCTGCACTTCCCAGTCGCACATACCGGATTCTCCGCCTCGTTGGCGCCATTGGCCCAGTTCGGCATCAAATTGTTCGCTGGGTTCTCCAGCGATAAAGTACCGTAATGCACCTTTTATTACTTCAAAATTATTTACTTATCTCTTCACCCGTATAATTCCCCCTACTTTCATATTTTCCAATTCCACGCTCTTCTTTACCATATTATTAATTTCGTGCCTCTTGTTGTTCAGATACGGACCATCTCCGAGACCAACAAGTTGCGTCTGTACAATTCCATCGCCTTTTTCGGTTCCGCTTTGTTTCTGACCATGTTGGCCTTTTTCCCCACCGAATACCCGACAATCTGCCTTGGCCTCTTAGGCCTTTCTGCAGGATTGCTGGGTAAATTTCGCGAAATTTTATTTTTCGAAATTCGAATTTTTAATTAATCTTCTAATTTTTAGGCTTCACCACCGGCGGTTTCTTCAAAGCCGGGCCTTTGGTTGCCAAACACTATGCACTGGTGGTAATGGGCCAGATATCATTGGGTGAGAGGGAATTTTGACACGAAACCGTGGGAAAATATTGAAACGAATACTTTTTAAGCGATTACGATAACCCTGCTATTGGTGCCAATTATGCAAAATACACTGGCACCCCACAACACTGCCGAGGAGTGGCGGTAAGTTGGTGTTAATAATCCGGTGCCCACAGGGTCTTTTCTGACTTGTGAGTATATTATTACTGTATAATCTACTCTATAATGTGATCTATATAGTATCTTAAATTGTATGGAGATCGGATTTTTCTGCATTTTTACGCCCTGGTATTCTTTCTGAAAAGTATCTGTTGATGGCAGTTGACAGAGTTTCCTGATGAGTAGGGTGGTATTGGACTTAGCTAGGACTTCATAAAGATCACATTGGGCCACTTAACTCTGTTATTCTGATTTTCTGTTCTGACTTTTGTTCTGATCCAGTACGGTGTTTCTGATCACTGCCGCCACTCTGGTTGCGACCAATGCCGCCTTCTGCCTGTTGTGCTCCGCGGAACCGGCGGAATGGACCACGGATGATTTTTCGCGCAGTGCATCTAAGTGCAAAATACACACGTTGGAGGCCGTTAATGTGCCCAAACTGAATACGCCAGCCGCCCTAGGCTAATTGTACCAACTTTCTCTATTCGGTTACGGTAATCCATAAATAGAAAGATGGTCATGTTATGTAACAGGGACACAGTAAACCCCTGGGGACCATTACTGTAGTTATATTGGTCTTCTTGTTTATTGCGTCTCGTTTTGTTAATCTCCCACATCCCGCCTCCATTCCCTCTGGTAGCTTATTAAGTTCCCCATAGGTACCTAATCTTGGTAACCCTTACCATGCTATGGCTTCCAAGATCAGAATTAAAAAGCAAAACTCCAAGAACCAGGGTGAAAATTTCGAAAAATGAAAGCCGGGGGTTTTTCATTCTACTAGGATATCGAATTCTTATGTCACATATCCAGATTTTAAAAAGTTAATTTCCGCTTGATTGGCATGCTTAATTTAGCTTATAAAACTCATCTTTGGTTATTATGGGCCAAATTTTAACTCGGAACATCACCATAATCAATACAATAAACAGGATTTAATAAATTTCACTGATGAGTTCCTTTCCACCCCCCCCCCTCCCCCTCTGCCCATCTTGCTCCTTTGCATGTTATTATTATATTCACTTGAGTGATTTCTTTCTTTTTTGTTATTCCGAAGGTTTATGAATCGAAATTCAGAGATTTTCCAAACTTTCTATCTTCTAACTTTATACTTATTAGCATCATGACCTTTGCTTTTTAGCGATCCTTTTCCTCCATTCCCATCAAAATGGCTTTAAAGTAGTATTACATATTTCGTCACTTTTGGCCCATTGTGGACCATTCGTTCCTTTTGTGATTTGTGACACTAAAATCCCTTTTTTCCATTTGTACATTTTATTAAATATTGTCGGATTAATTGGGTCAGATTGACCCCAAAATCAACCATCTTTATTCCGATTTAAACCTTTTTGGCTTAGATATTAAGTTTTCGTTCAGATCATTTTTTGCTCAAATTCCCACTTTCCAATTTTTCGGTCGCGAATACCGTAACCATAAGTTTTAAATTCAACCCTCTGCTCATCGTTTTTCGAACTTTAGTTCTGAATTATCTTTTTTTTAGCTCTGTACCCTAATAAGCCGATCTTTGGCCTGAATCCCAATCCCGAATTTCAGGTAGATTTTACCTGACCCATCGAATAATGATCTGACCCGATTAATCCGAAAACCTTCTATGTTCCATCTGATGATATTCAAGATAATTTTAATCTCAAAAATGCATAAAAATAGAACAAAACAATAAATATAATCACCGATCAGTACATATGTATGGTTGTTGATTGCAATGTTGGTTGGCATTTGGTGAGTCAAAAATTGGAATTTCCAATACAAAAGATAAACGAAGGGAATTCGCAACGAAAACATGCAGGGAATGAGAGAAAGAACACATAGAAAGAAGAGAGACTAGACGGAAGAGTAATGTACTGTACTATATGTATATTTTCAGGCTAGACACTGGGGGACTAGATACTGTAGAAAAAGAAATGAATGGCATATGGCCGGATGGAGTTCCCCAGAAATGGAGTACAAAGGATCAAGACCATGTCTATTATGGCTAATCAAGGAAACACTGAACGACATAAAGGAATGGGTGTGGGCTGCAAGAGTTAAGGTGTACATTTGCAGAGAGTATATGGTATGGATACAGTAACCGGAGTGGATAGGAAGGTACAATGAATGGGAAGAACGAGGTTTTGCCTGATGAGAGGGCCACAAAATGGATGATTGCCGTCGGCGGAAAAGGGATGGAAATGAGGCGATGGGTGATCAGTGACAAGCAATGGATTTCGGAATTAAGATTCGATCACGACCCGCCGGAAGACGAATAGTTCACTTTGCTCAATTCTTAAAAGTCTATAATTCCGAATCATTCCTTCCGAATTTTCCAAAGCTTGATCAATTTCGTATACCCTTCTGTAATCCATATCCGGACTGATCAATCTGGCCAGATCAATCAATTCATTTTCGAGCTGATCAGTTCCGGATTCTCTTCCGGACTGATCAGTTCCGTACCCTGCCCCTTTCCGGACTGTTTTCCGTTCCGGTTCCCATGCGCTTCCCAATCAGATCATCGCGCCTTCCTGGCTGTCCCCGGATGACACGGACAGTCTCCTGCCGCCCTTCTGCTTGGAGTGCACTTTGGTGTGCCGTTTCCGCTCGTCTGACCGCGCGAACTTCCGCCCGCACACATCGCAGCAGAAGGGCTTCTCACCGGTATGAGTGCGCACATGGGTGGTCAGATGGTCCGAGCGGGAGAAGGAGCGCATGCAGATTTTGCACTGAAAATATTCAAAATTTTATCCAATTAATTTAGGCCCAAAAAGCTAGATAGTTTCAGTTTAAAAACTCGTTAGGTCTAGTTCAGTTCTAGTCCTGATAGGATATAAGTAAGTAAAATTAGATTACATTTAAATTCGGTAATCTAATCGGGAGCTCAACCAAGAATAAGATTTAAAACCAACTATCGGGATCAACTCACAGCTAAAAAGGACGGAATTAAATTAGTTATCATTTTCACATTTGGAGCATCGGATCCAATCGATGTCCAATCAATTCCTAAGTTCCTATTCGTCGTATACGCTTTGCTACCTGGAATGGTTTGTGTCCGGTGTGGATGCGAATGTGCCGGGTCAGCTCATCGGAGCGCGAGAAGCGTCGGTCGCAGTTCTCGATGGGGCACTGGTGCGGGCGTTCCTGGACCGGCGTCTTTGCGTTCCGCTGGTACGCACCGTCCACCGATGTGTCGCTGCCGCCCGACATGCACACGGAGGAGGGACCCTGTTTGGCCAACGCGGAGCTGGACGAAGCGGAAAAGGTGGAGCGACGCTCTTTGGAGCGTTGCGGACAAAAGTCCAAAAGGGCGGAGGAAGTGCCGGAAGGGGTGCTGGACTGGGGCGGAAACATGGGGCCCGGCTGGAACGAGGACCATTCGCTGTCGAAGGTCGGCTCCGGTTTGAAGGTCTGAAAATCCAGTTTGTAAATTTATGAGAAATTTGTGATTGGTGGGTATTATAAAGTATATTTTATCAGTCTAACAAGTTCATTTCATCATTTACACATTTTCCACTAATATGGGAAGATTCCATGAACAATTGCCCAGTTGCCATGATAGCTCAGTTGGGAGAGCGTTAGACTGAAGATCTAAAGGTCCCTGGTTCGATCCCGGGTCGTGGCATTAATTTTTTCCACTTTTTCTTTTTTTTTAATGTGTAATAAATTCGCAATTTCAACCCGAAATACAGGATTTACTTTTTAATATTTAATCTCTAGTCCAATCACTGCTCATTAAAAATTTTCCGGNTAATATCAAAACCAATAAAACTTCTCTTTTAGAAGAATTTTTCTTTTAAAAGTCTTGTGAAGTAATCCACCAGTTGCCATGATAGCTCAGTTGGGAGAGCGTTAGACTGAAGATCTAAAGGTCCCTGGTTCGATCCCGGGTCGTGGCATTAATTTTTTTTAAGAGGATTAAATATAATAAAAATCATAAAATTATTTTAAAAATTCTTTTATTTTTTAAAGAACGAATTTACACGAAAAGAAAAACAATTTTATGAGAATGGAAATTAGTCAAAAATTAAAGAAAAATTTTTCTAATGAAATTGCAAAACAATCCCAATTTTCAAAAAGCCTCACACCCGAAATTATCCATACCATAGGATGTGCAGCCCCAAAGTGTTGCTGTTGCAGGGGCGAATGGTGGATTGCCTCCAGCCCGTGCTGCTGTTGCGGTTGTTGTCCAGCCGAACAGCTCGAAGTTGACGAATTGGGCCGGGACTGTTGCTGTTGATGGCCGATGAGCGCAACGGCGGAGGAGGAGGCGGACGCCCCTTGGACCGGTTGGAGCGGCACCAAAGTGGTGGTGGAGGCGGAAGCGGCGACGACGCCGGGGGGCACGGCAATTGAGGAGGCGGACGAGGGACACGCGACGCCAGCCGCATGCTGCTCGCAACTGCAATTGCACGCGGGCATGATGCTGCAGCTGATGCTCTGGTGGATCTGAAGGAACAATTGGGAGGATTAGTGGGGAGAGGGGGTTTAAAAGTTAAATTTTTTGGGAAGATTATTTGCAGTACAAGCATTTGGTTTTTTTTATTCCCGACTTTCTGCGTCATTGATTTTTTTGCAAATTACGCAAATTTCCGTCTCCGCGTAATTTCTAGAAACATATCTTTGATACTTTCAGAATTGTGGAATCCTGTTTGAATTTTGCATAAAAATATCAGAAAAGTCAATCTTTACCAAAAAGTTTTGAACCCAAGACCCTATTCTTCTCGCAGCTGAAAATTCACTTAACCACCCAACACTAAAAAATGCTCTACCTGATATCGTCCTGCCGGGGCGCACATGTGGTGATGTTGATGGAGCGCATTTCCGGCATTCGTCGTCAAATGGTGGTGACCATAGAACTGCTGATGCGCATGGTGGTGGTTGTGTTGCGGATGTACCGCGGCGCCGAACTGAAAGTGGTGGTGCTGTTGGTGTTGAGAGTGCGCGAGATGGTTGTTGTGGTGGTTGTGCTGCGGATGGTGCGGGACCAGCTCGGTGCCGGAGGCATTGCCAAAAGCGCGGTCCGAAGTGCCCTTTTTGAGCATAACGTCGCCGGAGGGCGAGGATTTATTGGTGGTGGCGCCGTCCTCGCCCACCCTCATCACCTGTGAGGGATTTTGTTGAAATTATATAATAGCAAAATTGCCAATCTAACCATAGGATGAGAATGAGATGAGTTATGATTCCCAATTTTGTTGGGACTAAGAGAGTTTTTAATTTAATAAGAGAGTAGCTTTTTTTAGGCCTAGTATTAATTTGTGTACATTAAAATTTTACTCATTTAACGCTTCAAAATGAAGAATTCGGTTTCGTTTTTCAACGCGTCAAATTTCAGTTAAATTTTTTGGGTTTGAAGGTTTAAATTGGATTTAAGGTCACTGACAGGTTTTTTATTATAATTTTTCATGTTAAAAGGCTTATTTGGTGGAAAATTTTCCGAGTTTGAGATTCCCCCACAGGACCTTTACCTTCATTAGGTCCGGCGCCTCATTGGCATTGGGCGTTTTGGCGTCCACAGACAGGACGGGCAGACCTTGGTTTCGGGTCCAAGACTGCAAAAAGTGCTCGACGATGGGCGAGAATTGGAAGAAGGAGGCGCTGAGACCTGGAACTGGAGGAGGGAGTTGGCCGATGGATTCATTCTTGGCGATTGATCAACTAAGGGTTCATCAAGATCAGGAACAGCCCAGTGGGCCAATTTTGGAAAAAACAGGAAAATGGGTAAAAATGAGCAAAATAACCACGAAAAAAACGAGAGCTCTATAATTAATATTTGGTGATTTCTGCCTCTAATCTGGCCAAAATTATGAAGAACCAAATTTTTTTGACTTTTTCCTTTGAAAAAAACAATTTCTGATCGTCTGAAGCTGTTTATCTCCGCCACTGATTTCCCCAAAAGTAAATGTGGATAATGGGCGAAGGGTGGCCCATTTTGCCCCTAACCCTCTGACGATGTGATGTTCGGCGAATAAATTTTGGGAGGTTAGGGGGAGAGGAGGTGATCAAATTGGAAGACCAAGATGTCGCCTAAAAAATGACGAGAAATGGTAGCAAAAACAATCAAAATCTTCAAATCGATGTTTTAATTTTGGCGAAGTGCAAAATCCATTAATTCAAATGGATGACAATGGCCATTTTTTCGTTTCTTGGACTTTGGGATTGGACTCCTTACCCGGCGAATTCAGATTTTGCGCATTCAACGGCAAATTGGTGGAGATGGAGCCTTTGATCTGGAAGCTCAACTTCTGATCGGCGCCCTTTGGCGTCGATGTGCCAATGCCGACAGTTCCGCCGCCGGAGGGCAAAGTGCTGGAAGAGGCGGTGGAAGACGTCGGGGGACGCGGATGGGCACAATCGCCGGAAGAGGAGGCGGAAGCGGAGGAGGAAGAGGCGGAGGGGCCTAGAAAATGGGAAAATTCGAAAAAAAGCAGAGGAAAAATTGGTAAAAATTGAAAGAAGTTGGAAGAAGAAGGAGAAAATTGAGATGGGTAAAATTTCCATAAATGAATGGAATGAGAAAGGAAAAAATTGGAATTAAAAAAAATGCAGCTGTATTATGAGAATGTTAAAGAAAATGGAGTTAAAGTTTGAATGTTCGAAAATCTGGGCAAAATCCAAAGAATTTACAATGCTGATGGTGATGATCACCTTCGGTGGAGGAAGAAGAAGGCGGCGAATGATGGTTGTGATGATGAGGGTGAGGGTGGTGATGGTTGGGAGGGGAGGAGGCGGAGACGACCGTCGATGTGATCTCGATGTTGGCTGAATTTGGGGATGATCACGAGGAAAAGCATTGATCGGGGGCCAAAAATGGATTTTGAGGAAGGGCCAAAAAGTGCCAAAAATGGAAGGAAACTAATAAGAAAATTTGGAGATAAAAATCCAAAAATGGACCTGAAATTGTACAAAAATTCGATTGAAATTTTTTTCAGAATTTCGAATCATAAAATATTCTTGAAATGGACCATAATCAGTGCATAATTTTCAAAATCACTAATAAATCAAGAATTAGTTATAAAGGTAAAAATCCCTCATTCATATAAAATAGCCAAAAGAGAAGCTCAATAAATTAAATATTTGCCGAGGCCGAAATTGTACCTTTCTATGTAGAATAAAATACCAGAATTCATAAAATCAAAAAGATCAAATCCAAAAAATCGAGAATTAGAAATCCCCGACAATGCCACGGGATATGCCAGTCTCAATTAATCCCTTTTGGTATATATTTGCAAAAATTCATACCAAAGATCATGAAAAAGCTAAACTCGATACTCCGTTAAAGGTGAACGACTCTCAAAAAGGTTTTATTCTTAAAAATATTATAAAAAATAAATCCCAAACCCAATAATTAATTTTGGCGAATGACTCTCAAAATATTTTTTATTGTTTTTCGCAACGAAAACACCTGTCAACAACGGCTCATGGTCGCCGAAGAATGCCTGCGAGTGCTGGCTCTTCGGCGTCGCGGAGTTCAGACACAGCGGGGTGTTCAGCTCGTCAATGTGCATCAGTTGCTTTAGAATGGGGGGAGGACTAGCGTACCATACGCACCAAGAAAGACGCAATAAAGGTGGCCTAGCCATTTTTATGCGTCATGGATTTACGCACTCGAAAGTGCTAATGCGGTTCAGCATACCGAAGTCGGTCTTTGCGGACTATTATACAATTCGATATGATTTTGGCAAAACATGGACTAGTGGGCCACTAGATGCGTTAGCCATTTACGCATATTCAGAGTATTGCGCGATTATGCGTTTCGTATGCTGTTAAATCATTTTGAATTATTTATTCTTGGTTGACAAATTTTGGATCGAGCAGACGCAAAGCGTATGAATTTTCATTTTTTTTAAAAAAGGGCTAACGCGCCGCTTTCCGCATGCTTTTTCTTGCGGTTTGCTTCTAGCTTGTGGAATTCCGTGTTTTGCATAGTCGTGACCTTATTATCGTTAAACAATGCCATGGTATTTATCAGATTTTTCGCGCCTAATGTACCGAAGATTTGGGTCCGGCCGATGATGAGTTCGTGGGTGAGGTTAACAGCGTAGTGGGTGTCCTCAGCAGATCCGGAAAGCACTTTGGCGTTGGCGTCTCCAGCGCATTGGCGAGCAATCCGTTGGCGAGCAGCGAGCCTACGCCCGGCGAGCGTTTGCAGTCGCCGATGCTGCAATTTCCGCTGGGCGACTGCACCACCGCGAGCATGCCGTTCTGCTCGATNCCCTGTTGAGGTGGTGTTTTGGACGGCGCCGGAGGGGCAGCAGTGATGGTGGCCATTGCGGATTGGAGATTCCGGAGGGAACGCACTAATGCCCCTGGGAAGAGGCCAATTGGCATGGGCTGAAAAGCACTTCTTATAATAAATGGAGATCTCTGAAGGCGCGGGAAACGCAAAAATGGTGAATTAATACAGAATTATTTTTAAAAGAAAGAATAGGAACAAAAATATCCTGGAAAGCTGGTCAAGATTGAGGGTATTGAGGGTTTCATAAATCGAAACCCGGAATATTGTAATATGGTGCAAAATTCATCTTTGGCCTCAACAAACATCATTTTTTGACTTACGCATAACTTAGAGTGAAATGCGGGAGAGGGGAGGAGGAGGGAGAAGCTGATGAGTTTTGGATAAACAAAAAGTTTTTCGCCGCGGGAAGAAATGGCAAAAACCCACACAATTTGGGGGGTTGGGAATTGGGCAAAACGGTGCAAAGTAAAGTGGCGGAAGGGGGAAGGGGGAGGGTGAGGTGACGACAACGGCGGGGGCCTAAGTGAATGGCCCCCTCGCCCCTTACCCTTGCACCCACGTAAAAAGGCAAATGGAAAAACTTTTCGGAATGATTTTATTTTTGTAAAAGCATTTTTCCAGGGGCCATAACACATTGGCCCCAGTGATCAAATCCCCAAGACTTTAAAACTTCTTATGTAAAAACCCTTTAAGGTCAAAACTAATTTTTTTTCGATTTTTGGGTCTGAACGATTTTCTGGATTCTCTTGAAAAATTAAAAAAATCAACATATTTTTTTAAAAATTTTAAATTTACGACAGAATCCGAAAATTATTTTAGGCAAAAAAGCATTTTTTTTAGTTTTGACAAAAGGGGATTCTTTTATTTTGAAGTCTTATGGGCTAATGAGCCGAACCCGTCCCCTTTTGGTGCTAATATGTTTTTATTGGATTAGTTCAGAGCGAAAAAGAAGCGTTCGAATAATTTTAAAAATCCCGAAATGTTTTTTGGACATATGATTTTTATTGAAGATCCAATTATATGAATGTAAAAACATTTTTTCGCATAAAAGACTTGTTAGCAAAGGAAAAAATCGAGAAAGAAACCCTGATTCCCAAAAAATATAATCAAATTTGCTCTTCCATTTAGAGGTGAACTGGACTGGGTTGGTGCGAGGGTGGAGATGTGTTTGTTGATTTTTGAGGGGAATAATAAGGGTTTGGGTGCGTAGGAGGGCCCAATGGGGCTAAGCTTGGATTTTGGCAAATAAGTACTTTTAGGGCGGGGACGGTGGATTTGGACAATAACAAAAAGCCTGGAATCGAGATCGGATTTGGACAAACAATGTTGGATCGGATCATTTCAAAATAAGAACCCAAATCCCATTTAGAAAATAGGTTGACGAGATTCGACATGGCACCAATTATTCCAGGATTCACCCGGGTACGGACAGAAAATATCTCGATTCTGCTTTGGACGGCAAAGTTCCGGGATTCGAGTCGAGTCGCAAAATTGTTAGGGATTAGGTTATTTGCAATAATCCGGGATTTAGGAATCTTTTGACCATTCTGAAAAGGTACTATCAGGATCTTGGATTCACATTGTTATCAGGAATAGTCCCTAGATTTTCAAGGTTCGGTGGGCATGCCTTCGAATGCCTGAAGACTTTCCGGGATTCAGCCACCATGGGATTTGGGGCTCACAAACCGTTTACAATTGGCCATATTAAAGTTCACTCCGAAAAATGCCCAAAATGGGGGGAGAAAGAGATGGCGCAATTGGCGCGAGCAAAATGAGTGTTTGTGAGGCGGAAGAAGTCCCGCCGGAGAAGGAGGAAGAGGAGGTGACGACAGCACGCGAAGGAAGGAAGGAGGAAAAGCGGAGCGGGGCGGAGGATTTGGCCAAAAATCGATTCTCCTCGGGGGCCGGACCACGGTGAGCGTTAAAAAACGACGACGACGGAGACCACGGATGGACCTCCCCTTGGCTCTTGGGTCCTACAGAGGGAGGGCGTACGCTCTCGGCGTGTTTTTTCTTTCTTTCCATGTCTCCGCTCTCCATCTCACGTGAACTTTCTCTTTGTCTTGACATGCCAAGAAAAAGTGTTTGCATATCTCCGCCGGGGAGAGTGGCGTGCGCTTTCGCCGTGTGTTTGTTATGTGTCTTTTCTCCTTCTTTTTATCTCTGATGCTCTCCTCAATCAATGTAATCTTTCCTGAGTATCTTGCCAAGACATGCGTCTATTGGCCAAGAAAAATGCTTACATGCGTGCGTCTAAATGGGCTGGTTCTGATGAGGAGATGTTCGTGTTTTTCGGCAGAGAACAAAAGACGCTGCGTGCATAAGACGTCTCTGATGATTTGGTACGTTCCAAGCAAAGGCGTTAATTTGGCGGAAATGCCCAAATTATAAATAAATGGCCCCTGAGGGGCGAGGAGGACGAATATAGCCCCAGGGGATGGATGATAAGTGATTATGGGGCAGACGGAAAAAGAAAAAACAGAATATAAAATAGTGATTATAGAGAAGGAAAAGAAAGAAAACAAGTCAGAGAGCATGATGATGATGAATCACGGGAGTTGAGGCCAAAATAGCCGCAGGACATTCGAGAAGCTTTTGATCTCCGATCTCTTAACATTGAACAATGGAAAGGGTAAACGATAGAAGGAATTTTAAAAAATTAATGGAATCCGATCAATCAGAGTTATCCTATTGCTAGAGATTACTTAAATAATTCAATAATGGATAAAGGCTATAACCCCCCCCCCGTCATTTTTCTGAATTGAATTAATTGGGCCAAATGTCCTTGATTGGTTAATTTGAGTCAATATTTATCATAGTTTGTTCAATGTGGTCTAAATAAAATAGGTAAATAAGGGTCAAAATGGGTCATTATTTGCTCCGACTATTATTTTAATTCACAATAACTCACATCAGTTATGTGCTTTTTTCTGAACTTATTGAGTGCTCTTGTCCTTTTTGTCTGTTTGGCGCTAATATTAATTTTCACTTTTTGTTTGTTAGAGACAGAGGATGAATGAGGAATGAGGGGGAGATCACTTTGGCGATGTTTGTCCAACTTTTGGCCCATTTTATGGCAATCGGATGATGTGGTCATAAAAGTGCAATCGATGATGGTTGGGCTAGATCAAATCCAACGTGTGCTTTGGTGAGTCAAAATTCGCTTTAAGAGGGTGAAACGAGAAAAAAAATTCAAAATTAATTTTTAAATAAAATATTTTAAAAGTTATTATTTAAGACAAACGGGAAACTTATAAGTCACACATAGCTGATACGATTTATCTAAGAGATAATCATTAATTTAATAATAATTCTTGGCATCTTTTTGAGAATCGTTAATTTTATTAATGTGAGGATTTACACAAATGAGAGTAAAAAACAAAAGATTATTTTCACTGTTAAGACAATGGACTATAACAAAATGTAAACAAATTATAATCAAAAAATTAGTAGACAAAAATAATTTGAGAGTCGTTCACCCTGCTCATTAAAACAGTAAGTCCAACCCCCAACTAATTTGTAAGACCCTCGGATGAAATAAATCTGGAATGCTTAAGATTCATGACTAGGACTAACTTTACTTTAACTTGTCCATCTAATTGGTAAATTAGCTTTTGGACCAATACAATTTGCCTGTTTTTATGACTTTGTCGTGGTAATGGACTTGTTATACGTATGATATTCATGGATTACCTTCTTGGACCGGCACTGCGACATCGGGCGGTTCCGTCTTCACCTGCGGTTGCTGTTGTTGCGGATCCGTCTCCATCCCCACTGCTTTCTGCTCCTTCTGTCGCTGCTCCTGCTCGCCCTCCAACACTCGCATTCGGTACGTCTCGATCTCTTGGAACACCAACAGTCGCCGATACTCTTGCTGGGAGCCGGCGACTGTGGGCCCGCGGCGATTGTTTGGAGGCGGCGGCGGCGGCGGCGAGTTATAGGGATGGTAGTCATCCGCCGAGTCCAGCGACGCTGACTTCCGCTTGCATGGCGGACCAGCTAGGGAAGTGAGCGAGGGCGAGTTGCAAAGGCCTGAAAATATAAAAATGAAACTGATGACATGTAGTAGTGGAAAACTGGCCAGGGTAATACGGAAGGGACAGAGGTGAAGTGACTGTCATTCTTAAAACCTTACTCACTAAGTTATAGTACCATACCGACTTGTTATATTATACTCTATTATTATATTTCATAAAAGCCGAATTTGGTAACATAACCAGAAAACTGAAATCAACCGATTTCGAAAGTTGATTATCTAAATTCCAGTATCCAAATATCATTTTTACCCAGAAATGGAGTGGGTAAGACGAAGAAAACCTATACCATAATCAATCCCTGCATATTCATAATTTATGCCAATGTTCTGTATGTTTGTTGATGCATGTCACAGATTTCCGGGGCGAGCATAAATGAGGGTGGACCAGGGAAAACCCTGGCATTTCCTTCCCAAATCATTAACAATTTCCTTAATATTGGATATTCATTTTAAAATCCATGAAAGATTAGTTCTTTAGGTTCATTAATAATATTTTGAGAAATTCCAAATATCCCAACTTTACGATTAAATTTTAGAGCGACCACGTTCAATAATACACGATCCATCTACCGCCTGATAGTTTATACAAATAATATAACACATCGCCTAACTTCATTATTGACTAATATCCTCTGATAAGTCTACTTTCATCATTTATTTTCACCCATTCTTTAGTCAATTTTACTCTTCTACTATTTACAGTTGAATTTACTAATAAGGATAGTCTTTATTATTTTACATCTATCATCCCATGGTGTCATTTTTACCATAATCTGGTTCATATTCTTACAATCTACAGTATGCTCACCCGAGTCGTAGGACATTGTCAAGGTGGGCGTTGAAGATGATGAGGCGTAGCAGTGTGGAGGATTCTGCGCGGCCCTGGCCAATGGAGTTGTTGTTGCGCTTGGCATCGCTGAAGATTCCTTTTGGGAAGCGGAAGAGTGCCATTGCGGAAGAAGCGGAGGGGCCATCACCCCGGAGGCGGAAGCGGCCATCACCGGCTCTGACTCGCGGCGACGCTTGGAACTTGCGGAAGCGGAAGATATGTAATTGTTGCCCGAAGGAGAAGAGGAGGAGGAGACATCATCGGAGGAGGCAATAGAGGAGATGAGCGGAGGCCGAATGGAGGCGGAAGATGAAGGATGAGGAAGATGATGAGGAAGAATCGGATGGAAGTTGTGGCTAAAAAGGATGATGAGGATGAAGATAGAGGAATCGGATGAAGGATGAAGAAGAGGATGAAAAGAAGAAGGGAAGGATGGAGATGAAGGAAGGATAAAGAGATGATGAAACTAGGGATACGGACCAAGAATAAGGATGTGAAATCTCAGGATGAAGATGAGGAAGAAGAGAAATGAGGTGGATGATGTAAGATATGTATGGTTGGAGGAATGGGATGAACACCAAGGATGAAGATGAACATTGTTGGGAAGAGCAATGAACAACCCCATCGACATCGATGAAAAGTAATAATTTTACATATGAATAGTACCAGCATCATCCATTTTAGGACATTGGATCGATTGCCAAATCGATGATTGCATATTAAAAGAGAAACAGAATTGAAAGGAATTTAAGCTGAAATTTGGATAATGTTAAACAGAACCATGTGACAGAGGGTAAAAGCATCATTATGGGAGGGGAGAAGCCAAAAAGCTTAACAAAATCCATAGATTCGAATTTTTCGAACCCTAGAAAGACTCGATTTAGGAATACCTGATGCCTTTAATGAACCCTTTGACCTATTCCCGATGCCTGAATTTTAGTCAAACCCACTCACTTTTCGTCCATCGGTGTCCGACATCCTGGCTGGTCACTGCTGATCTCTTGGTATTGATCAAACTCCAGCTGGTGCTGATCCAGCTCGAGCCTGCGGATCAGCTCGGGGAACTGGGCCATCAGGTCGATGGTGCATGCCGAAGAGCTTAGGGGACTGGCTGGCGGGCTCAGATTGGTCGGAGTTTCCATGGATCAGGAAGTACGAATCATCGAAGCGGAAGAGCTGTGATCCGAAACCGGAAGATATGAGTCAGATCTATGTAGACGGATGAAGCAGAAACGGAAGCAAAACCCCGTTGTTCTGTACCGGATTTGGGATCTGAAATACAAAAAATTGGCCATTCGAGATTGAATTTAAGAAAAAAGGGCACGACGCGCTTTAAAGAAGGTTTAAAAGACTAAAAATTCGGAAGTTCCCAATCCGGAAGGTCTTCATGGGAATTGATTAATTGTCTATCAACCCGTACAGTTTTTTATTTCCTTTAAATCTTCCTGACATGGGATCTCTAGCTATGAAAATCCGTGAAAGAGCTAATGGGAAATAATGACACTTTTACCTTCCATTTCACCGTATCTTTATTTCGCCAGAAAAAAATCAAAAATTATCAAAATATGCCTCTATATTCCCAGTTTCATTTTTTGGATGAAATGGACAATCCTCGGGTTGCACTTTAGATTAAAGATATTGGACTATTAACTTGTAAGTGAAAGTCAACTCCCCTTTAACAAGAAGTACATACCATAGTACTATAGTACTCCTTCTTTAAACTATTTGGGGCCAAAGAATTTGGGCATCCCGGGCCNCTGAAATACAAAAAATTGGCCATTCGAGATTGAATTTAAGAAAAAAGGGCACGACGCGCTTTAAAGAAGGTTTAAAAGACTAAAAATTCGGAAGTTCCCAATCCGGAAGGTCTTCATGGGAATTGATTAATTGTCTATCAACCCGTACAGTTTTTTATTTCCTTTAAATCTTCCTGACATGGGATCTCTAGCTATGAAAATCCGTGAAAGAGCTAATGGGAAATAATGACACTTTTACCTTCCATTTCACCGTATCTTTATTTCGCCAGAAAAAAAATCAAAAATGATCAAAATATGCCTCTATATTCCCATTTTCATTTTTTGGATGAAATGGACAATCCTCGGGTTGCACTTTAGATTAAAGATATTGGACTATTAACTTATAAGTGAAAGTCAACTCCCTTTAACAAGAAGTACATGCATACCATAGTACTATAGTACTCCTTCTTTAACTATTTGGGGCCAAAGAATTTGGGCATTCCGGGCCCAATGTTGGGGGTTTGCAATCAAATGGCCAGAGGGTCGTGGGTGGAGCTGCAAAATGCAATGATTGATCAATCAATCGAATCACATGATTGATCCATGACACGGATGATGATGATGATGAGTGATGACGATATCATCATTCATCACCTATCCCCTGCCGCACAAACCACGTCAAACTGAGGACATTTGCAAGGCACAGGGAAACCATCCAAAATCGGAGAGAGTGATTTTGCCAAAATTTGCCAAGATTTGCAAGAATGGCATTGTTCAAAAAAAAATCGGTACAAAAAATAGAGCTTGGGGTATCTGACGAAAAGTATTGTTAGGAATAATGGCTTAATGAAAATGGGAATTGAAACAAATCTTGAATCTTTAGTAGAATTTATACCAAATGTAATAACTAGAGCCCGGATTTTTAGTTTGTAAATTTTTTTTCGTTTATTTATTGAAATATGCACGAAAAAAACATGTTTTTAGTTGGTTTCGAAGCATTTTAATGTTCTTTTAAAACTATAAATTTTGACCTTTTTTAGGCCAAAATTCCTTCATAAAAATGCAATAAAAATGGGATAAAACCGATTTTGGCTCTTTTTGGCTTTTAGCAACTATTTGGGGCAAAAAACTAAAATAGTTAATAATTTTGGGTTTAGCAATTAAAAATCCGGGCTCTAGTAATAACTAGGAGTGAAATGTTCGAATAAACGAATAGGTATTTGGAGCCGAATCTTATTCATTCTAAAAGGGATGATGATGGAATTCTGAAATTCCAATTCGGGACCAAAGGGATCTTGATCTTATTTATTCTATTAAAAATGCTGTAAAAAATATCAAATAAAAAACTCACAAGATTTGAAGTTTAAA
>LDKF01000434.1:3733-28513 GCA_001026735.1 Rotylenchulus reniformis
CCCCCCCCCCCTATTTCGTAGGGGAGTCGGCGGGATGACTGATGGAAGGGGTGTCTTGGGGTCTTGGTGGGTAAGGACTTCGCAGGAGGAGAGAGAGGACGGGCTAAGCGGGTAAAAAAGACAAAATTTTTAAAGAAAAGGGTCCAAATTCTCAAAAATTTCTCCGGCGGTCCCTATCGGGACGCCGGCACCCCTTAATACAGTAAGAGTTCTCCATCATTTTAAGCAACTGGTCTGTTATGTCATACCCATTTCGCAAATGAAAAATGGCCATTTTTGAAAAATTGCCTCAAAAAGTGATTTTTGGCAAAAATTGACCACTTCGCAAAAAAAGTTTCGGCTGACCCACTCCCGATCCCCACCCCCCACCCCACTTGGTTGTCCCTTGATCAAAAAAAGGAGTAGGTTCATTAATTCACATTCTTTTATAATGCCTTCAAATCCTAAAACCGCCAGTCGGATAAAAAGTATGAAAAATCTATAAAACAATAATATCAAAAATCAAAACATTAGAACAGGTCACTAGATTCAGTTGTCTAGAATACCCGATTAGGTTTTTAAATGCCTCTCTAGCAAGATTGTCCCGTTTATACCATAAAGGATCCAGCAATTAGTGGAAATTAGAAAGAATCCATGAGAGAGATTCTAATGTCAAATTTTTTCGACGTCAAAAATCGACGTCAGATGACGTCAGACGTCAAAATGGACGTCAAATTCGGATTCAGCATCAAAAACTGACCTTAGGGTGTGATTTTGGTGCGTTTTTGGAGACATGAATTTTTTCCAAAAAATGGGGGAACAAACAGCAGTATTCCCCAGTCGTCCTCGACGCAATCACTCCTTAATTTGTAGTGTGATTTTTTGGAAAATAAATATATTCCTATATATTGATTCTCTTCCTTTATTAAGCAAAGGTTTCCAAGCGGATTCCTTAATACATTGCTCATATTTTCACATTTACTAAAGAAATATATTCCCGTTTCCATCCCCCAAAAGAATATAGAAATCCTTTTATATTCTACTAATGACCACTGACCTGACCGGGAGGCCGGTCAGGTCAGTGGTCACATGACCGGTCACTGACCGAAACCCGGTCAGGAAAACACTGGTACATACATATAGTTCAAACTTATTAGATTTCTATATATTTTTGCGGAAAATTCACAAATATTTTCTTTAGGCAATAAAGTTGTTCAATGTTTTATTTCTATTTTCTTCTGTTAACCATTATTCTTTTCCCAAATGCTCGTTGCGATCGCCGGGAAGATAAAGATGAGCATAATGAATCTTTAAATAAACTGATGAAAATTGAAGGATCCAAATGCTTTCTTAAAGGTGAAGGAATTAATAAATGGGCTGAAGCTAAGGTGCAGCAGGAATACAAACTTCCGGCACGTTTGGAGGTATGTGTAATGCATCAAATCACAGAAAAAGCTCATTTACGAGTTAATAGATAGATCTGTTTAAGCTCATTGTTCAATGAGCTTAAAGTGTTCAATAGATGGTGTTCAATAAATATGTTCAATAGATGAGCATGAAAGGAGTGTTCAATAGATGATGCAATGTCGTTTGGTATAAAAAATTTACAAAAATGGATATCTGGCATTAATATACTTAATTTCTAAAAATCCAAAAAGACTAAAATGGCTAAAGATGTCAAAAAATTTCTGTAAGTTCATAAAATCTACTTAATATTAAAAAAAATTCGAAAATTAAAAATGTTGTAATTTTTATCGTTTTATTATAACATTGAAATCTTAATCAATATTTAATTAAAATAGCGTATTCTCTCAAAAATAAGCCTATGGTCTTATTTTTTTCAAACCCCTAGAGAGAGTATCTTATTTTAGAGAAGTCTATTGTATTTTGTTTTTATTCAAAAAATGAATGACAATGACCTAAAATAAAATATTGTTGTTCAAAAAATTAAAAAAACAATTTGCAAAAATCTTTTGACATTAACATCACATGGTATATTAGGCATCTCTCCATATTCAACTATTATTGTTGCTTATTACAAATTTTAGAATTGGACACCCTATAAAGAGTTTTTGACATTTTTAGACATTTTGGAATTTTAAACATTTTATAATATTAACTCCAGCTATCCATTTTGCATTTTTCGATCTAACAACTCATGATGGTCTCAAGTTTATATTAACAAGAACCATTTTTGTAGGATTTTCATCGCAGAGCGCACATGAAAGCTTGTGGAAAACCCAAGTATGAGCAGTTCAAATATTGTGCTCTGGCATCAATGTTCGGCAACAAGAATAAGACCAATGCTGTTGTGGATGCAAATGTTAAGGTACTACTTACATTAGTATTTTTACCTTGATATCATAAACGAAATTTACACCATACTGTAGCACCTATTGTATATTCTTAATTAGTATCTATAAGAAGATACTTTAAGTAGTGAAATTTAAACTAGGTAATAGATAGTAATGAGAATTTTGTTTCCCTAATACATAATCGGCAGAATCTGATCCTCATCGATGGTTGCCTTGTTTGCACTCCATGGCCTGGAAGAGCAGCAGATGTGCTGATCGGATTACATTATGCGGATTTGGGATCATCGTTTGTTAAATATGGAAAACATTTAAAATTTTGTGATATAATAAGGTCTTAGTTAATACCTATATAATATGCTCTGTGTTGGATCTGAAGAACTAATTTTGTTGGGGTGTTTTGAAATAGTAAAATTTTGCTTTTAACTTAACATTACAATTCGAGGAACAGAGCTAATATATTTTTAGATTATATGGTAAACTATATTTTTATACCTCTATAAATTGGATTTTAATAAGTTCAAAATACACAACAAAAATTATATCACATGAATTCTCACAACCAGATGCATCCAAAAGATGGACAGCAGTTGCCCTGAGTATCCGGTGGTTCAACATACTGGGACCAAGTCAGACGAGTATGGCGACTTCAAGATTGGAATGATTTACAATCCGAATCAAGAACCATTCAAAATAACACCAAGCTCAAGATGGTTCCTGAAAATTGATCACAAATGCAACCAGTACGGCATGAAACAGACCAAGTGCATTGTGTTGCCGAAATTGGACCCTAAGCGCCTGCACCAAGACACCTGGGAGTCCACCACGACCGTCATCCTGCTGCTACAGGGCGATGAAGAGGTGCAAAAGCAGAATCCAAATTTGGGCCCGAAAAATAAAATTAATTTCCCCTTGAAAACATGCATTCTGGGAGTTTGAATAGCGATGAACATGAATCTGAAGAACTCTGGTTTGTGGGAACAAAAAGAATAGTTCGTAGGATGAATAATAAATTTACTCGAATGTTCCAAAATATATTTAGGGTTCGAACCCCTTTCCAAAATATTTGATGAGAATAGGTAATAGAAAATATATTTATTCCTCACAAAATATTCACACACAACAAAAACTGACTGAAATGACGGAAGGAAAAACAAAACTAAAATTCAGAGGGATAAAATGTCATGAAAATCACTAAAAATCACATTATTTTGAATCACAGTCCCAAATATCCCACATTCCGACCCTCCGAAAGGCGACGTCCCGGCGCCTCAAGTCACTGGCAGGCATCGAACAAGCGGGACTACGCGACCTTCGGCTGTTTTCCGAGAGGCCACGGGTGGGCGGACGATGCTGAGCAGTGCCCCTTTTCCAAGAAGGGATCCAAAATCGATGTCGCCAAGACATCGAAGACTGCTCTTGGCCATTCTTCCGATCGTCAGAACCCCTGAAACTCTGCTGGCCTGTCCTCGAAGCAAAAAGCCGAGACGAAGAATGAGCGGAAACAGTCCAGCTAATATCAGCGCAATCACTTTGACTCAATCCGCCCGCTGAAATCCGCTGCTTCTGTCCTCTACTCCGGCTACACTGCGGCCGACCATGCTGGCATAAAACTGATTGTGACTTCGGCAATTCTTTAAAACTGGGATCAGGATTGCCTTGGTGTTTCCGTGTCCGCTTCCTCTGTCGCTTCCTCTTTTGTTTTATTCCAAAATCCGGATCTGTCCCGACCCTCCGAGCATTCGTCGTCCCTGACGAATTCAGGACTCCTTGCTTCGGTTCCTTGCACTTGTCCAACGAAACAGCAACCGTGACTGAACTAACTCGCACGGAATCCACAGATCCCTCTGATCCATTCAATTCGATGCGTTTCTGTTGAGTTGAATCGAAAATCCGCAATCCTAGGCTCTCAAATGCATTCGATCCGATCAGAAAATCATGGCCAAATGAGGCTTTTGTGATGACAAAACTTACTCGCATTGGTGAAAAATTCTTTCGGTGTATTGGTACAACCGCAACACCGAATGATTCCACATTTTTTCCATTTAATTCTATCACTTTTGGTCCTCCCTTTGTGAATTTTACTGCCCCTGGGTCTAGAATTCCGTCACAAAACAGTTCAAAAAGGCGTCGAACAGACATTATAGACACTGGCGACTGAATATCCAAAAATGCCGAAACTTTCTGCTTTTGAATATATAATCCTAACTCGTGCACTTTCCCGACAATCGGCGGAATATCATCTTCTGGCTGCCAGCATGGGGCCCCTTCATTTCGACTTCCATTGTCCTGCTGGTGCGTAAGGACGGCATTTGGTTGATCAATCGGCTCATTCTGCCCAAGTAATTTCAGAGACACCGCTTCAGTGGCGTGAGCATCCTCTAGCTCAAAATCTTTCAACACTTTCACCATATTACTCAAAATTTTCATGTATCCCTTTGGCCGAGCTTCTGATTCTGCATCCTGAAATTCCTGCTTGACCGCGTAGCGCAAAGCCAAGTCAGCATCACCCTCGACTATTCGCAGCAATTCTCGGATCCGCTGGGTTCCGCTCAAATGCGCAGCCGACGAATTGAAGTGATTGAGGAATCTGCATACAGCACCCAACCCTTCGGTTCCTGTCAATTTCGGAAATGCATTGATCCCATTTGTCCCATCGAAAAATCCCGGTCGATCATCGGCAACTGATGCAAATGCCTGTTCCGCTGTGGCTGATCCCACCCCAATTTGTTGTTTTGATGTGGAGGGTCCCGCCTCGTCTACAAAGCCCGAATCTGCAAAGCTCGCGACGAATTGCTGTTCCATCCCGGTTGTGTCCTGCATGCCTTGCCTCAAAAACATCGGCATTTGTTCCAAAATGGTGGGTTGGGGACGGTTTGCCATGTAGAGATCCAGGCTTCTCCAAGAAGCTCAACACAACCACCAAGGTTGAGGGATCAGCAGAAAATTGAAGATCAAATGTAGAGCCCAACCAATTACAAATTGGATAACACAATCTACAAGATTGTGGGGCTGAAGAAATCGATGATCCGCTCTGTAGAAGAAAAGCTTACCACCAAGATAATATAGAGGTCGAAATCCACAGGAGAGGAGCACAAGATGGGATGAAAATCTGTATTATCACCAAGATAATACAGAAAAAAATTGGACCTTATCAGACGAACGAAAAAAAAATTAAAAGTCACAGACAAATTTGATGGGGAGATTAAAATCGGCGACTGCTCAGCAAACGTCCTTTTCCGGGAGCGCCATGTGGGAACAAAAAGAATAGTTCGTAGGATGAATAATAAATTTACTCGAATGTTCCAAAATATATTTAGGGTTCGAACCCCTTTCCAAAATATTTGATGAGAATAGGGAATAGAAAATATATTTATTCCTCACAAAATATTCACACACAACAAAAACTGACTGAAATGACGGAAAGAAAAACAAAACTAAAATTCAGAGGTATAAAAGGTCATGAAAATCACTAAAAATCACATTATTTTGAATCACAGTCCCAAATATCCCACTGGTTTGTCATATATTACAAAATATGACATGTTTAAGTTTTTCAATGGCAGGATATGACTAAAATGAATGTTAAAGCACGAATAAAATATTAATATCGAATAAAATCGATCATTATTAACTGGATAATAATGCGTAAGCTGCTCCAAAATGGATCAAATGCTTCAGAAGTATTCGTTGCATATAATCTACGCCATTGGAATTCATCCAAATAAGTTGGAAACAGTTGAACGAGAGTGCCAGTACCAAGAAAAATCTTGGTAAGGGATGTCTTTAACAATGTAATATATTGTAATTTATGACAAATCGGAGTTCAGATTCGTGTTCAGGGCCCCGAAAAACCCCCCAGCAGAATGCATGTTTTCGAGAAAAAAAATAATTAATTTTAACTTTTGTCGCAAAAAATTCAAAAAGCCCCTATGCAAATGCTAACCTATGATAGTTTAAAAAAAGATATAGTAGATGCATGAATAATTTTGGAAATTTGTAAAATGAATATCTTATGAAAGTATCAAAAAATAATTTTGATTTTCGGAAATTTTATAGGTAAAGAATTTCCTGAGCTAGAATTTATCAAAAATTTTTTTTAGATTCAATATAATCGTTTCACTAATCTACCCGGAAAAGATGAATGGAATTGAGGATGCTGATAAAGAAGAAGATGAATTTATAATCATTTTACTTGTATTTGGTATCATTTTGTTGGATATGTGATACATGATTCTTCTTGTGCTGATATTTCCATTTTGCTGCTCCTTTGCATCGGAATAAACTTGACGATTGATGTTCTTCTTCTTCTTCTGTTGCTTCCATTGCTCTGGATAAGAAGAGACCGCATCGATTGACATCGTCGTTGAGGATTGTGCGAGCATCGTCGCGTTTGCCCTAACTGACAGGAATGTCCGGCATTCTTCACGTAGCTTCTTCAACGTGATGGCTTCATTCTTCCTTCGCGCTTCTTCAAGAATCTGCATGCACTTCTGACGAAGATCATGGTGATTATCTCGCAGTGCAGTAATCAGGATCAGGCACTTCTGTTTTTCCTTGCAACATGGTGAGAAGTCGGCATTTTCGCACGCGGCATTGACTTGGTTGAATATTGACATGACATCTTGATTGGCCCTCTGTTGCAGCTTGAAGCACTCGTATTGACGGACGAATACGGAGCGTATGTCTTCGAATAATTACTTCAGTTGCTGAACGGCTTCTTCAAATGTCAGGTCGCCTGGACGCTTCGGTTGGATACTGTCGGCGAAATTGGAGTAGTCTTCATCTGACAATTTGCTGACCAGTAGTCGAACCTTCGTCGCGGCATCCAAGTCCTTGCCATCTTCCTCGAAGAATTTGCCGTACCGCTAGTACCAGGCATTGAACGTGCTGCCACTCTCAGGTTCGTAGACGAATCTTCCAATACGGTTGTCGAGCGACGAGGCAATCGTTGCATGTTGAGCACTTTGAGTCACCACTGCACTTGTTTGCTGTACTTGTGGTTGTCGGACTCGTTCCAGGAGTTGAGCGACCAAGGCTTGCTGATCACGCATCGCTTGATCCTGTCGTTCCTGTTGCTCGCGCATCATTTGCTACTGGTCACGCATGGCCTGTGCCTATCGTTCTTGCTGGTCGCGCATCGCTTGTGCCTGTTGCTCTAGCATCTGCGTCAAGCGCTCAATGGTTTGATCCTTGCTTGGTGCCATTTGCTTCGAATAATCCTTGCTTGAAGTTGCGCTGAATAGTCCTTGAGGTTGCTCCTTGAGAATGTTTGCTGACTGCGCCAATTGTTGTATCCTTGGGTCGTCGGAAGAGGCCATGAGACACAATGAAGAATAATAGTTTATTGATGCCAATAGAATAAAGGAACAAGGAAAGGAAGGGAGGAATGAGGAGAGAATGAGCGGAGAATGAACGAAGAATGAGCGAAGACTGAAGGAAATGACTTGCTTATATAGGAGGCGTGAGACAGTAACCAATGAGAGAGAGAGAAGGAAATACATAGTGAACAATGGAAATATCAGCACAAGAAGAATCATGTAATCATGTATCACATATCCAACACATTTAATTCGATTTGGATTCATTTTATTATTCATCTTATAATTTACAAAATTAAAAGCTTATACTTTAAACTCTACATAGGAGGTACCGAGGTACCCTTTGTTTCATCAACTTCTTCCGAGGGATTTTCGTCAATTAGGGTGGCCCCTGCAATAGAACATCGAATGCAAAAAACCGCATCACATTTCAATATTTTTAAACTTTCAACCAAAAATGGAAAAAATGACCCATTTTATCGAAATACCAACCGAAATAATCGAAATTCGTCTAAATTACTATTAAAACTGAAAAATATGAAATTGTTGGTATGATCAAAAGTTGGTGATTCATATGAGAATGTACAGGTCCAATCGGTCAAAAATTTACACAATCATTTGTCCTTCTGCTCCAATAAAAAGCTGATTTGATCACTTTTTCTGGTCGGATTTGATCGTATTCCTTATTAACTAATAATTCGGTTGTATCAGGTAGTTGCTGAGGTGCTTGCGCAAAACTTAAAAAAGGCAAATCCCATTTAATGCAAATGTGGGTGTTAGGACACTAGGAAAAACCTTATTTTTCGACATTCTTGGAAAATTTCGAATTTTTGTTCGAATTTCGCAGAACTAAAAATACCAGTAGAGGTGCATATTCCGTGGTACGACTTTTGCAGATCCGCCTTTTGCAGACCCGACTTTTGCAGACGAGACTTTTGCAGACCCGACATTTGCAGACGACATTTGCAGACGACTTTTGCAGACCCGATATTTGCAGACGACTTTTGCAGACCCGACTTTTGTAGATTTTTCCAGACTAATAAATCGCATATTTAAAAAAAGTAAATGAACTAAATGAAAAAAAACGCTTTTGCACATACTTTTTATCGGTGTCTATAAAAACCTCTCGGACCGAATTTACAGTGTCTGTCAATATAATCTATCACTCTTCCTTTTTTCCTCGCTGCGAAAAAGTCAAAATTTTTTCATAAATTCATCCATTTTTAAAATCCATTTGAATTTCGTAATGATCATCCGGCTATGCTCTTATTCGTTTGCTGTATGTCAGCGTCAAAAACATTTTTGACGTCAACGTCAAAAAGCATCAATGACGCATTACATCAAAAAATAGACGTCAAAATTGGATTCAACGTCCAAAGTTACCACGGGAAAATTATTTTTACATAAATTTAAGGAAAATTTTTTTGATCAACGTAAATTGGAACGACAGATGAAGCATTGCGTCAAAATGAACGTCAGAACGGATTCAGCATCAAAAAATAAAATCATTTTTCAATAAAATTTTTTTCCAAAAATTTTGGGAGTTAAAAAGGAGACCTAATATACTTCTTTTGGTATTTTTAGTTCTGCGAAATTCGAACAAAAATTCGAAATTTTTCAAGAATGTCAAAAAATAAGGTTTTTCCTAGTGTCTAACACCCACATTTGCATTTAATGCAGGGCTGCCACCTCTCCAATGCCTGAAAAAGGACACCAAGCAAAAAATTAAAGATTTTGGGGTCGAAAAAAAGGACACACATTAAAATACAAATAAAATTTTTTATCGAATCATATCATCAAGTTGTATATTTTTCAGAAGCAACGATTTGTTCCGACAATTTTCGATATCTGGAAATTTTATTACACATTTCCTTGCAGGTGAAATTAAAAAATACTGTTTGGAGTGCCGACGGTCCCGACAGGGGCCGCCGGAGAAAATTTTGAAAAGTTAGTCCTTTTTTTAAAGAAATTTGGTCATTTTTTGATTAAAATTTTCGAAAATCCCAAAAATAAAGAACAAAAAAGGACAATTGGTCTAAAAAAGGACAAATCTTTAAAAAAGGACGTTTGGCAGCCCTGATTAAATAGGATTTGCTTTTTTTAAGTTTCGCGACATTTGCCTAAAAATAGGATTGCCTTTTTTAAGTTTCTCGCAAGCACGAGTGCTGAGACTTTAAAAATGCCAATGTAGACAGATCTGAAACTTTTTGAAGCTTACTTGGCCAAAACTATAAAAAGGCAAAAAAACTGCATTATTAATATTCTGTCTTTTAGCTTTTTAGTTTTTCGAATTTTCCAGAAATTTTAGTAAGTTCCTTTGACAATAACATTGTTCAAAAATTGGAAATTTTCAAAATTTCAATGAACTTTGAAAAAAGTAAAAAAATCATGCACGAGTACCCTCTACAAGCCAAAACCGGTACTTGTACAGTTTATGTGTCAAATTTTTCAAAAGTTCCAAAAGTCCTAAAAAAATCTCATATTTTTACAATTTCGCGTTTACTTGAGGGTTTTCGAGAGTGCTGAATCGGAATTGTAATGCTGTGCTTATTCTTTATATTTCATTGTCAATTGCTTAAAAAATTATAAGATTAATAAAAGAAGTTATCGAACTCTACAAACTTTTTTAATTATGACATACTTTCATGTGATCAGCTTGTCTAATTGATAATTTAGATGAAAGATTGATGGCAAATTAGGTCTTTGCTAAAATATTTTGTATCCTTTTTTCAGCTTACAATCCTTCCCCTTTTAATTTTCATCATCATTATCACCCATCCAGCCTCAATTCAAAATGAACTCTGCCATTGGGTATTCGTAATAAATTAACTATAATTTCGATAATTTAGACTGCTGATAGTCACGTTGACCATGGGTTTCCTGATGATTGGAACGGACTCCGCTGGAAAGTTTCGTCATAAGAATAGCTATGAATTCAATGGCACACATTGCTTTCAAATCCCCCAAAAAGGCAAAAGTGTAAGGATTAATTATGCTTCAAAGTGATTTATCTTTAATCGTTGTCCAAAATTTTGTCTAGTCAGCCAAAAAACTAAATTTCATCTACTCAGCCAAAATTCTCTATTAACACATGTCATTTGTGGCTTCTACATTACATGTCATGTTGGGGGTCAACATGCCATTTTGCGGGTTCTACATGAAATGTGTTTTTCACCGACTAGACTAAATTTGGCTAGACGAAAATTGGTCTAGACGAAATTTGTAGGCGTCAACCCTATACTCTACATATGATCGGAAATGGGTGCTAAAAAGCCTTTATAGTCAAGTTCTCGAGAATTAATAAATCTTAAGCACCATCTTTAAACATTTTTACTCCATCATTTCCTACATATTCAGAAAATTTATATTCTTTTTCAGAAAAAGGATTTATATTAATGCAAACAAACTCGTTACAAATAATTATAACATAAAGGGATTTCCACATTTTTTTCTGACACGGATTTTAGCTCCCACCACTCACACCTTTGTTCGTAAGTTTTCCATATACAATATATTGTAATGGTATCCCCCTCGTTGGTCTTTCGTACGACGGTGGAATGAGTTAGTTGCCCTGCCTACTGATAATTCTAATCTGATTTGATTGATTCAATTTGAAAATAAAAATTATAATTCTGACAGACCGTACTCAACCTCTTGGAAAGACGTAACAAGGCTCCCATCGTCATCAGAAACATTGGTCATGCACCGGGATGTATGGAGGATTTTGAGAATATAGCGCTGACTCCTGAGTGCGGAAGCAGAGAGTTTGAGTAAATTTTTCTATAAAGATTTTGAGATTATGTTTATGACAAATAAAAATTTATAGAAAAAATATATAAAATTTTTATATAAAATTTTTGTCAAAATGACAGAATTCTCATTTGCTGAGATAGTCACAACTGTTTTCAAAAAAGAACAAAAAATTTTGTGCTTTGGGATTTTGCCATAACTTTTTTGTATTCGGCCAATTAAAATGGGATTGAGATCATTTTATTGCAAATTTATGCTCTATTTTTTCATAACTAAAAGTCCAGATTGTGTTTTAACCGTGTTATAAGGTTAACTCGGCTCAATTGCACTTTAGGCGCCCATAACTATTTTAAGCGCCCATAACTATTTTAGGCGCCCATAAGTATTTTAAGCGCCAATAAAAACTTTAAGCGCCCATAAAATTTTTTAGGCGTCCATAACTATTTTAGGCGCCCATAAATTATTTGTTCATAGAAAATGCTAATTTAAATTAGTACAATGTAGATCTGGCATTTTTTGCGCTTGGGTCCACAATTTACCTCCCCCTCGCTTCCAAAAAAAATTTAAAAAATCATTTTTTAATGAAAAATGGCTTCCCCAAAGTAATTTTAACGCTGAATCAGATTTTGTTATCTGACATCACTTCTTGACGCTGACGTCAAAATTTTTCTTATCGTAAATATTGGGCTATCCCGGCTATGTACATACTCGTTTTCGGGTTTTTGGTCGGCATCGCGCATGTAGAACCTGCAAACATATGTGGATAGCCGGCGGGATGCCGCATCACAAATTCAAAATGGGCGTACCCCGGAAAAGTCATTTTAGATGATTTTGGGTTTTTGGAAATTAAAAAAAATAGGGGCAACCAACTTTTAACTATTACCGTTTCAATTTTTGAAGTTTTTGTTTATGGGCGCCTAAAAGTTTTTATGGGCGCTTAAAATAGTTATGGGCGCCTTAAAGTGCAATTGAGCCGTTAACTCCTTAAATGTCGGATCCCCAAATGTGCACTAACGTTTAGGACTTATACCAAAAAAAATTAAGTAATTGATTAGCATCAATTACATGCAAGGACCCAATATACATGTTTGACAAACTCATAAAATGGATGTTGACAAAAATTAATAAATTAGGTATGTAAGTAACTTATTTTTTTATCATGATTAAAAAACTTTAGACTGGGTTAGAGAACCGTTGTTGACATTTATTTTTTTTAGTCTGTTCGCTTACTGTGCAAAGGTAATTTTGAATCAAATAAATATCCTTTTATATTTAAATTCTTGATTTATATAAAATTTTGAATTACAGAATTCTAAACTCATTTAATGTGCCGATAATGAAGTAACCATTTTTAAGGTTATCCATTGTATATGAAATAGAATGTTTTTGAACCCATTTTTTCACGCTTCGATCTAGAATAATAAGTGGCCGAGGACAGTTAACAAAATTTCAGAGATGGTAGTGGAAGTAGTGTTGTTCGCGTATTTGTTGTGCAATTTATGAGCCCATCAGGCCCTAAAAAAATTATTAATAAGCGTAAAAAATTAACGTAAAAAATGCATTATGTTGCGCTAGCTTTCAAAGCAATTTAGAGTAAATTTATTCTGGGAAATTTTTAAACCCTGGTTAGTTTTTTGAGAAATGTTATTGAAAGACCTATCAAACTATTTAAAAGTTAGTGAAATTTAAGGTGCGCTTCTATGGAGAAAATGGTTTGGATGCTGGTGCTGAACAATTGTTGGGTCCAAAAACTAAGAAGGAAGCACTACGCTCGCAACCATACGCTGATGAAGATGCCTTCAAAACCAAAGGCCAAATGCAAGGTAAACTAAATATGGGACTAGGTTAGAGAAGATATGAGTTAGCAGCGCGTTATTTCTGGTCTTTAGCTCTTTAAAAAGGTAAGATGCCTTTTATTATGAACCATCAATTAATAAGTTAGAACAAGATTTTATATCATTTATTGTAAACATAAATGAATGGGATTGATTATTCGCTTCGCATTCCAGTTCTCGGAGCGGCGGGGGGGAAGGGTATTGATTACTAATCGGAACTTCAATTTTTCTAGAACTAAGCAAATCTAGGATTTTTATATCTTTAAACTTTGAGTTTCTAATTTTCTATTATATAATAGGTAAGAAAATAAAATTGAGAAATATTATTTTTTAACCAAGATCAACCACAAAGGCGTGAGCACTTACATGTGGAGGGGAAGTGGTTCTGTTAGTTAGTATAGGCAATTAGTTAGTATTTTCACCATTTGCTTCGCATCACCGCTCGGCTAATGGCTAGATGAAGGGATGTGCTCCCCACGGGCTTGAGTATATGTCTGCACGGCGGTGGGATTCGAACCCACGTCCCGGGATTTAGCGGTCCCGTGTGATAGACCACTACACCACGCCGCCGACATATTATTTAATACAACAACAACAACAACAGAGAATGGAGAATTCAATGCGTGCGGATAAAATTATATAGCGTTCCGAGAATGTTAATTTGGGAAGTAGTTCGAAAAAAGTTCATTTGACTAATATTCTAAAATTTCAATTATCAAAAGTTAAATGAAAAAGGCTGCTGCTTGAATATGGCAAAAACATATAAAGGACAAATTAATTAGACATAATAATTTAGCTTACATGGAAAAACCTTATTTTATTATATATTCAAAAATTAATAATAATAAATAAACCCCAAAAATTGGAAAAACAAAAAAATTATTTGCCAATGAAATTTTTAATCTGTTAATTAATCTGTTAGCCAAAATTTACGAAAGTGGAGTCGGAGGGGCTACAGGTCCCAAGATCCCAGGACCGAAGATCCCAAAAACTTCCCTTCATTCAAAAACTTTTTTTTAAACATTGCTAGGCCAAAACTATAAAAACAGAAAGGTGTAGAATTTTAAGGCCCCACTGTTGGCCTTTTTGGTTTTTCGAATTTCCCTGAAAAATTTTAAAATTTTTGAAATTTTCGAAAAAAATGCAAAAAATCGATATTTTTTAAAATTTTAAAAATTTCCAAGGAAATTCGGGGAAATTCGAAAAACAAAAAGGCCAAAGGTAGGGTTTAAAATTCTACACCTTTCTGCCTTTTATAGTTTTGGCCTAGCAATGTTTAAAAAAAAAGTTTTTGAATGAAGGGAAGTTTTTGGGATCTTCGGTCCTGGGATCTTGGGACCTGACCCCGTCGGAGGGGGTCTGCAGCAAAATAAGAAGAAAGAAAAATTGCAGCATTTACGAAGGTGCTATAAAAGGTTAAAATTTACTAAATGATGTTGACGGTCTTATTAGGGAATGCTAGAGAAAAACTACAGATTTTAGCCTTTTTAAAAGTTTGAAAATTTTTTGGCTTAATTTTTTCTATATATTGAGAGGCAGCGGCGGTCCCGATAGGGGCCGCCGGAGAAAATTTGTGATTTTTTGGTTACTTCCTTAAGAAAAATGGTCAAATTTTTCTTCAAATTTTCGGAAAAAATCCCAGAATATCCAGTGTAAAAATGTATCGTTTTCCGAGAATCACCACCCGAGAAACGAGAACGAGAGTCGAAAAACCCGAGAAAAATCTCGACTCGAGAGTCGAGACCGAGAGTCTCGAGCAGCACTAGGGTCCAGGGGTCGGTCGGTGGGGAAGGACTTCGCAGGAAGGGGGAGGAGAGGTGCGAAGTGACGTAAAAAGGCAAATTTTTAAAAGAAAAAGGGTCCAATTTCTCAAAAAATTCTCCGGCGGCCCCTATCGGCGGGACCGCCGTCACCCGTTTGCGAAGTGGTATGTAAAATCCGCGTCAGAAAAATGTGCAAATCTGGCTTCCTCATTTGAGGCTATAATTTATCGAAGCGATTGTTTCCATATGTTAAATTGAAAAGAACAAAGTACACGTATGATCAGCTTATGGAAAATTTATATTGCATAAAATCGTTTCAAAAAATTATAGCTTAAAGGGATTTGCACATTTTTCTGACGCGGATTTTATTGGGTTTTGTCGTACCCATTCGCAATAGACCATTTCACTCCCTGTGAAATGGTCTTGAGCAAACAATTGATCAATTTTCTTTAAGAGAAGGACGAAATTTCTCAAAATTTTCTCCGGCGGCCCCTAGCGAGACCGCCGGATCCTACCCTCTTGCGAAGTGGTCTATTTATTTTGAAAAACTGTCTCAAAAAGTGATTTTTGGCAAAAATTGACCACTTCGCAAACGAAAAATAACGATTTTTCGGAAAAATTTGCTCGAGAAGATGAATTTTGGCAAAAATAGGCCACTTTGCAAAAAACTTTTGGCTNCCCCCCCCCCTTGGACAGATATGCTCATTAATACAATTTAGAACAGAAAAAGCTTACTTTACTTACAATTAGTGATATCTATGCTTGATTTACATAATTACTTGGATTAATAAGCAATTTGAATAATTGGTCAATCTCTAACTTAAACAGAATAGTTTCCCAAAACCCCAACTCTGGGGGCCCAACACACTACCCTCACTAATCATTGCGTTATTATGGTTATAAAAATGGCTTGATGACACTAAATTACCCCCGAATGATTATGGTCACAATGCAAATATGTTTATGATTTTTAAAAATCATTAGAAAATTGATGAATCTTGCAGATCAAAGCCCCGTTTCATCCTAGGATTATAAGGAACCGAACCTCTGGATAAAATGGGACCGATAAATTCTGTTTTTTTTCCAGAGAGCGGTGATAGCATTACCTCAAAATCGGCAAATCTGATAATTTCTAGTCTGGAAATTTTATGTTTTAAATAAAATTTATGAAATAAATTTCACCGTATAATTAATTTATACGTGCTAGCTTTTTGTCTGGAATGATAGGTTAAAACTAATATCTGTCGTTCTGATATAATATCAAAAGCAAATGACACCTTGGACTTGTTCGGTTTGCCGTACATGTGGTCCATTTCGCCCGATTCGCCATGTGGATGCCATATCTTTGGCAATGATACACATAGGCTTGACGAAGTCATCGGGCAAGAATAAGGCCGGGTACAGACCTGATCAAGGCAAGAAGCGGGCCCCATTTTGCCGATTTTGAGGAAAAAACAAACTCACTACGGGGAAAAACACACCTAGAATTCACGGTTTCCGATGAGGTGGTCTGTACAAACTGGCCTTAATATCAATTATTTTTTAAATGATTCCAACAGAGGCTCCACATGATTGCAAGATAACATCTGAAAATTTTAATATACAATTTTTTTTAAATATTTTCCATAACAGACATGATTATGGTCCTCTTGGACGGATGCATTACATGTCCAAAACAGAACAAAAAGGAAACAGTGACCGTCGACATGACATTGTTTCACATTAATCATGCGGTAAAATGTTTAAACAACTTTATAAATTAACCTATTAAAATATTCTTTATGCAATATTTAGTTCCTGCTAATTTATAAGCTTGATTTCTTGAAAATTATATGACATTTTCATTTTTGTTAATTGTTATTTTCTATATGATATTAAATATAGAAATCGTATGATGATTATAGTCTGCCAATTTTAATTACAAAATACTTTTTATTCATAGATGTCATTCGAATTCGAGTTTAAATGGTCAGACAATTTTATAAAAAAGTAGTAATAATTATACCTAATTTGTTTTTATAAGCCTTCGAAACAATAAAATAAATAAATCATTGGAATTACATACCTGATGTAACAGACTAAAATCCCTTTAGGGTAAAATCCCGGACGTCTGTCCATATGAGGAAACTCCGTACAAGTAAGCGAGTGCAAAAAAACTCTCGAAAAGCATCGAATATCTATAGGTTTGCACAAAAAATTCTGGAAAACGACAACGGGACAAAACACATCGATTTCATAGAAATGGTAATATTGCACGAACGGTATGGCATGGTCAAGAGTCTCGATTTATTTGTCTTTCAATGTGAAAATTTGCATGACAAAATAAATTATTTTCGTCAAAAAACTTAATCTTAGTTAGTTCAAGTTAATTATTACATTAAAATTATTTTCGCCAAACCGTGAAGTACGATACTTTTTACCCAATGACTTAGCACCGAATGAAAATTCCTCTTTGGCTTTCAATATCACAATCCAATTTTTTCTAAAGCGAAATCATTTTTTATTATAAAATTAATTTTCCTACCTTAATTTGATTTCCTAGCCTTTGTCCTGAAATCAACCACAATGGCAAAACCGTGATAAGTCCTCTCAGGTAGAAATAAGATGGAGGAATCTTAAATTTACTTAATTATCAATTACATTTCCAGCTACGAACATCAGATTAAGCTTGTGGTGGAACATGACTGCTTAAGCACCAAAATCAAGGTTGGAAATTTACAATTTTTCATAAAAATATTTTTTGTAGCAAATTATCACTTTTCCGAATATTAGTGTGCACGAGGATGCACACGCAATTGATCACGTCATTGAGGTTAGCTTCAAAAGATTTATAAGTAAATACCCAATTAATTACTGATATTATTCCATCCATAAAAGCCAACATAAAAATATAATTTAGCCGTTAAATAAAACGCCATATTTTAGGAAAATTTTTTTTGAAGCTTGCTAAGCAAAAACTATTAGAAGCAAATATAAGCAAAATTTTATGATCTATCTTTTTTTTTTATTTTGTTGAATTTCAATTAAAATTTTAGAAATTTTTTTTTTAATTTCAAAATAATCATTGAAATTCAGAAAAGAAAAAAACAAATTTATATTTTCTTTTTTATAGGTATTTGTTTTTAACTTTTGGTCTAGCTGGCCCTTAACATATTGAGTTTAAAATTATTTCATTTAGCGTTAATTATCTATTTATTTTCTTATTTTGTACTTTCGGAAAAGTCCACAAGGGCCCGTTCTAATTATTAAATATTAATAAAGCAATTGACCTGCGCCTCCGATTAAATTCAGTGAAAAGCTTTTATTTTCTGTGGGGATTTTAATCTACTCAAAAGTTTTGAGGTCGATCTCGATTCGATTTTTTCGAGTATCTAGAATCGAGATAGAATCTCAAGCAATCTCAAAAAGCTAGTCTAGATCCGGTTCTCTAGTTTGATTTCTAATGATTTCTGACTATTTTACTTTCTAATGTATAAATGGTAATGGAAGACCAATGAGAGTGAAAGTCGCCTTAAGAAATTTTAATATTTAGTTTCTTTGAAAAGCTTATCATTTTTATGCTTTCCTATGATGTTTTTTTGTTATATAAGCCAAAAAAGTAAAAAAAATCAAGATGAATCGCCTTTTAAAAGAAAATCGATAAAAAATTTTATCGATAGCTAAACCAGCAACTGTCGTGGCAGTTTACACCGATTCTCGGTTTTTGACCCCGGTTACCATTTGCAATTTTTGCCAAAGTCCTATTTATGTTCTATTCCAAAATCCCAATTTAAATCATTCAGCTCTCCCATTGGACCAATTTGTTCTATACATTTTTTTTATCTTTTATGACCACGTTAAGGAAAATGCCGAAAATCCCCATGTAATTTTGCATTATTTAATAATTGCAATAATTTTTCTCAACTTAATATAATATTTTCCCAGATCCGTAATTTGAACATCAATCTGGGCAAATCAAACACGGATTTTGTTAAACACAAGCCGAAGGATATAGATGCGAAAATTGAGTTTTCTGCGGCGAACCACATCAGTGCTGGCGGAGATTATGTGAAAGCGGAAATCAAATACCTTCCTGGTCAAAAGCGTAGAGGGGGGTGAACGGTGGAATGGATATCCATGGTTAAGTGCAAAATAAAATGGTGTATTCTGTATTTGCGTATTCCTCTAATAGAATGAGTGGCCTTTTAAAAGAAAAAATTTCACGCAACTAGCTTATAAGTTGGACTCCTTCATAGATTTAAAGGCGATTAATCAAATCAATTACCTATTATTCGTCTTTCGAATAAGATGGTGCTATGACGTTTTTAAAAAAATGATGCCATATTGAGCCTTTGAAAAATATGCCAACCCCCCCCCNCCCCCCCCCCCGCCCTCCAATCGCATTTTTAAAGCTCCTTTATGGCATTTTTTTTAATGACCCAGCACCAATGAGACTTATCTTATCTTTCAACCCCGCTCACAGAGATAGGAGTTCAGCAGCGGGTAGGTTCTAATTTTCGCTGGGGAGGGGAGCGAAGCTCATGTTTTTGAAAATACGATACCAATAAAAATAATAGACATTTGATCTCAGCAGAGGGTTAGAAATATTTTTTTAATTCTTTGAACAACGGACTAGGAAATTTTTTTTCTGTATTTTGAAATTTTAGAACTAAGAATTTTGATCAATTATTTAAAAAAACTAATATGATTAGGCCTATATTTTCTTTAAAAAATTAGAAATTTCAAGGCAACGTCCAGAATTTTACAGATGTAGAAGTTCCGTTCCAACAATTTAATAAATTGCTAAGCAAAAATATTCATATGATTTGTTTTTTTGAAATTTTAAAATTTTAGTCAATTTTTTTATCAATTTAATAAGTTAAAAAAATGTCCTTATTACATGTATATCGGGAAGGCATATATCTTTTGTAAATGTCCCAAGCAAAAATTGATGCTTTTAAAAAAGTTACATGCCGTGGTTAAATTTGGTAGATTTACGAATTTTTTCCCATACCGACCTCCTACCTCGTAAAAATTTGAATACCAAATGCTAGTAACAATAATGTTCTGTATAGAATCCTTATTTAATCATAAAGATTAGGTAATTCTTCCATGTTTGCAGAAAATTAAGCAAATTATTTCTAAATTGAAATACAAAATTCTATTAGAGGAACTTTTTCTTTCAGTTTTCTATTAATATTTTTTGTTTATGGGTTAAGAAAGAAAAATTTTTTTTCATTTCCAGCTGCTGTTATACAATTTATTTCCCTCTTTCAATCTGGATTTTTCGATTTTTATGATTTTATTTATTTGTTGTTAACCTATCGACCTTCCTATATTTTAAAATTGGTACTTATCTAGTTTACGTGCCAAATTTTTCAAAAATTTTTCAAAAAAATTTTTATCAGAAAATCGAACTGTTTTAATAATAATATGATTAATTAAGCTGGATTATGAATGAATTTTATAAATTTGCGCCACTTGAGACCAAAAATGGAAAAAAAGATCGGATCCATCAAAATGCTTCCGCCACAAGAATTCTTCAACGTAAGAGTTCAAAAGGCCCCGATGAGTGCCATAACGTTGTTTGTGCGCCTGTTTTTTGAAAAAATTTTGAAATCAAAAAATTTCTAAATTTTTTGAAAAAATTTGGCACGTAAACTAGATAAGTACCTTAAAATTCATCTTTGTCTAAAACCTGGAATAATCCCCCCTACCCCTCTCGTCTTCCAATAATCCAAATGCTAGTAAACACGGTGCTAGGACGTTAAAAAAGTGCCAAATGCAAAATTTTGGCCTAAAACTTTTTTGTTAGACAAAAAGTTTAAAGGGCAAGGTTGTGCAAAATTTCATGCTGATTCGAATGGTATAAAAAATTTCTGAAATTCTAACAAAAATTTCGAAATTTTCCCGAAATACTGAGAAATATGGTTTTGGGGGGATCGAATTTTTTCTTAGAATTTCGGAAAAATTTTTTATACCATTCGAATCAGCATAAAATTCTGTACAACTTTGCCTTTTATACTTTTTGTATAACATTAGGCTAAGACTTTGCATTTGGCACTTTTTTAACGCCCTAGCACCGTAAACACTACCCAACACCAATTTCATTTATTTATGTATTTATCTATTCACCTACTTTTATGTTGTGAATTTAAATTTGAAAAAATTGGCTAAATAATTACTAGTATCGTATCCTAGCATTTTTTAAAAAAATTTTCCCAATTATAATCATAGATATATTAATAAGGCGATGTAATTCTTATGGGAGGAAGGAGGAGATGAAATATGTACATACATAAGTAGATTATTGAACAAATTATTATTTTGAACACATTTGGTGCACAATAGAAAAAAGTTGTGATATAAGAGGGCGTATTTTTGGTTCTCATAAATATGTTTTTTTTCCATGCCATCGCTATGCAGCACAACGGCCAAAATCAAAAACAAGTTTTTCTTGATTAAAATCTTTTAAATCGATTTTAATTTTTTTATTTTTGTTGCTTTTTGTATACTCACATATTACTTAGGGGTGTAAACTAAGTTCTGACGCCTATTCATATAATATTAAAAAAAAATTCACAACTTTGATAATTAGCTATCGTTAGGGAGGAGCATGCCCCTTGATGGAAGAAGTAAAAAGAGATCTGTTAGCCGAGCTCTCTAGAGGCGGGCGTGTCTCAGTTGGTAGCGTAGCCGAGATCCAATCCTAAGCCTTTGAAAATTTACTGAATTTTTTTTTGCATTTTTTTTTGAAAATCTTAGCCCTTAAAATTTTTTTGAATATTCCAGACCTCTTAAATTTTTTAAATTTTTTTTTGAAAATCCTAGCCCTTAAAATTTTTTTTGAATATTCCAGACCTCTTAAATTTTTTAAATTTTTTTTTGAAAATCCTAGTCCTCAAAAATTTTTTTTAAAAATTCCGGGCCTCTGAAATTATTTTAAAATTCTAAGCCTCTGATTGTTTGAAATCCTAGTATTTTTAGAAATCCTAGGCCTGTGAAAGCTTTTTGAAATTTTTTTTGAAATTCAAGGCCTCTGAAAACTATTTACAATAGTGAGAGATAAGGGTGAGAGAATTTGGTGAGAGATAAGGGTAAGAGAGTGTGGTGCGAGATAAGGGTGAGAGAGTGTAGTGAGAGATAAGGGTGAGAGAGTGTGGTGAGAGATAGGGGTGAGAGAGAATGGTGAGAGATATGGGTGAGAGAGTATAGTGAGAGATAAGGGTGAGAGAGTGTGGTGAGAGATAGGGGTGAGAGAGTATGGTGAGAGATATGGGTGAGAGAGTATAGTGAGAGATAAGGGTGAGAGATATGGGTGAGAGAGTATAGTGAGAGACAAGGGTGGAAATTGCTTATGTTTTATTTATGGGTTACAATTACAACGTATAACACGATACACAATACTGTTTACTATACTATCTCGCTTTTTTCTGACATCTTTTCCGCCTCTTCACTTTCCCACTCTCTCACTCACAGACTGAAAGAACAGAAGTGAGAGCAAGATGAGAGAGAAGGGAGAGAGTAAAAGATGAAAGCGAATTGAGTGAGAGAAAGATAAGAGAGAGATGGGGGAGAGAGTAGGGAGTAAGATAAAGGTGAGAAAGAAAGAGGAGAAAGGTGAGTGAAAAAAGTGAGAGAATTGGGAATGAAAAGGGTGAGAGTAAAGGAAGAGAATGATAGTTGAGAGAGAAGGGAGTGAGAGAAAGGTGAGAGAGAGGGGTAAAAAGTAGGGAATGAGATAAAGGTGAGAGAGAAAGTTGAGAGGGTAGGGAATGAGATAAAGGTCAGAGTAGGGTTATCGCGGGGTCCCCGCTCCCGCGGGGACCCCGTCCCCGTCCCCGTCCCCGCGAGGGTTGCCAGTCCCCATCCCCGCGGGCCTTGTCCCCGCGGGGACACGGGGACAAAATGCACTCCTAAGAATGGGGAAATCGGCCAAAATTAATCATTTTTTTTTGAGATAATGGGGGAAAATGACAGAAAAATATAATTTACCTATACTAATTTTTCATAAGGAATGTTCTAAAAACCTTTAAAAAATCTCAAAAATTTCTCCCGGCGGTCCCTATCGGGACCGCCGACCCCCTCCCCCTCCCCCTCCCAAAAAAATTTCCCTCAGCACGCGTACCCCTTCCAAGCTCATGGACATTGACATTGGTGTCCCCCCCCAAGCCGAACTCCTAGATCCGCCCTTGCCCTATATGTTAGCTTAAATAAGAAATTTTTCATTTCAAAAAATTTAGTCTGATTTTTGAAAAAAAATCCAAAATTATCACAGGCTTCCGATCTTTGAAAAAAATTTCTAAAATTTTGAAAATTTTTTAATTTTGAAAATTTTTTAGACCAAAGAGGAACTCGAAAATTTTTTTCATAGTTCTCGGATTCCTTGAAAAATTTCAAAATTGTCTTAAAATAATTTTAAAAGTTTTTAAGTGATTTAGAATTAATTTTCATTGATGGGAAAAATTTTTCGAAATTTTTTTCAATAATTAAAAGACTTAGAAAAAATTCTTGTCCCCGCGAGGACCCCGCGGGGACCCCGCGAAAATCTGTCCCCGTCCCCGTCCCCGCGAGGGTCGCCAGTCCCCGTCCCCGCGATGACCCGTCCCCGCGGGGATTCCTGCAACCCTAGGTCAGAGGGAAGGAAGAGAACGAAAGTTAAGAGAGAAGGGAGTGAAATATAAGGCTGAGAAAGAAAGAAGGGGAAGAGAGAAAGGTGAGAAAGAAGGAGTAAAGGAAAGGTGAGCGAAAAGGGACTGAGAGAAGGGAGAGAGTGAATGGAGAGAGAAAAGAGAGAGAAATAAGGGGGTGACGTAAGAGAATGGGGAGAGTATGAAGGGAGTGAGAGAAGATAAAGAGGTGAAAGAAAAGTAAAGTTAGAGAGAAAGGCAGAGAGGGAGAATAGAGAGAGAAGACAGAGGAAAAAGAAAAAAGGAGAAAAGAGAGCAGACAGAATGGGAAAAGAGTGAAAGTAGGGTTGGGCACGGGGGGGATTTGGCAAAAATCGGGGACGGGGATTTCCGGGGATGGCCCGGTCGGGGACGGGGACGGGGATGAAAAATCGGCCGGGGATGGGGATCGGGGATTTCGGGGACGGGGATGGGTGAAAAAATTTCTGTCTTTTTTCCGAAAAAAAATTTTCCCAAAATTTTTAAGGGTGTTACCATATCAAAAATTTTCAAAGCTTTATTAAAAATGAGCATTTTTAGATGAAGAAAATTCACTGTATGAGTTGGCGGCGGTCCCGATAGGGGCCGCCGGAGAAAATTTTAAAAATTTAGGTAATTTTTCTTAAGAAAATTTGTCATTTTTAATAAAACTTTTGAACAAATCATTGTGGGAGCTGCCGGCGGTCCCGCTAGGGACCGCCGGAGAAAATTTTGAAAATTAAGACCCTTTTCTATTAAAAAATTGCTTAATTTTTATTTCCGTTTTCTGTTACTTCCTGCTCGAAAATTCATGAATTAATACTATTCTTAAAAAAGTTTTTCTGATATTTTTTGTTATTTTAATGTTTTTTTATTCTAAAAAGTTTTCGTAATAATTTTTGTGTTAAGCAACAAAAAATGACCAAAAAAGACAAAGGAAATAATTTAAATGAAAAATGAGGCGACGGGAATTGAACCCGCGACCTCACTGCCAATAAACCAGCATTGTACCACTGAGCTAAGGTCTTATTGAGTAATTTTCCGCCAAATTCTCTTAACCGATGGATCCAAAATGGCATCTTTAGGGGTGCATTTTCATCCCCGAATCCCCGCGGGGATGAGGGTCGGGGATCGGGGATGTCGGGGATGGGCTCGTCGGGGACGGGGATGAGGCCCAAAAAAGTCGGGGATCC